>JAMFLL010000173.1:0-56188 GCA_027475725.1 Pythium rhizo-oryzae | reverse complement strand
AGTCCGAGGTCTTGGGGAACTTGGCAAAGTCGAACAGCTCGAGCGTCTCGAGCTGGTCCAGCTCGCAGTACGCGGCGTAGTCGGCGATCGTGGGCTTGGACGTTTCGGCGACGTACGGAGCTGCGAACATCTTCTCGAAGATCGCCAGGTATCGTGACACGATCGCATCGCTCTTGTCGAGCTGCTCGAGCTGCTTCGGCGTGGCCTCGCCGCGCACGCGCGCGAACGCCGGGCGGATCACATGGGTCGTGCTCTGGCGCATGTTGGCGTGGTGCCAGTGGAGGTACTGGTTCACCTTGGCGCGGCGCTGCGGGTCGGTCGGATACTCGTCCGTCCACGCGTGCTTCTCTGCGAGGTACTGCAAGATCGCATTCCTGGTCAAGTTGCCCAGCGACGAACACGTGAGACTTGCGGATTGAATCGGAATAATTGCGGACACTCGCACCCCTCGAAGAGCGTAAAGTCCCCGTCCTGCAGCACCGGTACGAGCCCGTTCGGGTTCATCTTGAGGAATGTTGGCTTCTTGGTGTCGCCGTTGCGCGGAATCACGGGCACCACCTCGAACGGCACGCCCTTGGCCTTGAGCAGCCACGCGACTAGCTCGCCCGGGCTCAGCCTTCGTCAGCCACCACCCCCGAACCACTTATGGATCCACCTGCTGCATCGTACCTGCGCGCGTGGGCTGGCTCACGAGGAAGCCGTGGAGCTTGAGCGAGCTCATAACACGAGAAGCGCGATCTCTGCTTGCTGGCGGTCTCAACAAAACCCAACAACTTTCTCCCACAAAAGAGGATCTTCAAGCTGGCACAGCAGATAGGAACGAGACGGTGTGTTCCTAACGCAGACGAAGATGGCTACATTGTGCACACTGTGTACCCATCTTTTTTCTGGATTCGGCGGCTTCAATTTGGAATCGGCACAGTGGCTTTCGATGCCAACCACAGGCTCCCTTGCTGGCCCCAAGCCGTCTATGTAGCGTCCGGTCGATGCAGTCGCTCGAGCACTCGTGTGCAGTTCGAAACGCATGGGCTTCGTGTCGCACATCTAGGATTCAGTTGAAATGGAGGGTGCGGACTGGATAACCGAGTGGCACCATCTCACGACTTTGAGCTCCGATAGTACTGTGCATACCCACCCAAACCAGAAGTGGCCCCTCAGTCGCGAGAGGAACGTTGCTTCCGCATTCCCCAGACCACATTTTGAATCGGGACCCAAGAGAAACCCATCCGAGGGCCATGATCGGAATCCGAGGGCCATGATCGGAATCCGAGTAATGATGGCTGGACACGCACCGATGGAAGCGATACATGTGCATAGTCTGGCCAAGGGACTCGCACTGACTGCAAGATTGGACTGGGGATCCATTTCTGCCTCCTTGATTAGAACTTTGACTCGCTGCTAGTCACTTGATGAGGTGCATCACAGCAGATGCGTGGAAGGGCTGGCTCACGGATGCGCGACAGCCACCGCGTCGTGGTGAAGGAGCGTTGCGTCGGCACGGTTGCGATAGAGCCATGAGTTCAATGGGTAGAAAATGGAACATTCGCGGGCGAAAGCTAACGTCTGGACACAATGAGAGGTACGCTGGCAGGTCCTGTCCAAAGCCACCTCGCGCGCTCGTTCGCAGAATGGAAGACGCCTCTCGGCGAGGTCTACGTACCGTTCTGTTGTGAGGATATGAAGCTTGGTTTCTCATTTCAGGTGGGGAGAAGGTATCCATGCGTCATGTGCAGCAACAGATACTCGGTGGATATTGCAGGTACATCCGCTGTCTATATTGCTTTGTCGCACCGCAGTTAAAGCCCTCTCTCTCCCTTTCTCTCTCTTTAATTCCCCACGTCCCTTCTACCCCTGCGCTCGCACGAAGAGTCTGCCGCCGTGAGTCCTTGCAAAGCTATCGCCTATTGACCTCAGTTCTCAACATCCACTCCAAAGCGAACAACGCTCCCAACAACAAGCGCTCACCTCCACAACCTCCTCTACATCATCCTCTGCACCATCATGCAAGCTGCGGGGTACTTCATCAACAACGTCGACCGCAGTCCTGGCACCCGAAGCCAAGGAATGAGGGCCCAGGCAGGTGTCATCACGAACCGTACCCGGGTCGATTACCGTGCCGAGGCCTTCATGGGTGAAGCCGCGGCGCACGCCAGTCTCTTCGAAGCAAGGGCCCGCGGTCCAGGCGTGGGTGCTCATGCCCACTACGGGCTCGGTGGCGTCGGCACGGGCTTGAACGTCGAGCTCGGCTCTGTCGCAGTCAAGACCGGACTCGGCGGCATCGAGATCAGCCCCAATCTCAACACTGGAGCTCGGATCGGTCTGGACAACGTCATGATCCGCATCCTCGGCTTTGGACTGTCGGTCAACTGGACAGGCGCCTCCATCATGACGCCACTCGGTACACTCTCGCTCGGCGGTGAAGATGAGTGAATCACCAACACCTCGCGAAAGCGCTGTTGCGTTAGCGACACACACGAGATCCGTATACTGTGTAGGTCCGAAATCAGTCGGGAAGCAACGACTTATACATATACGTACTATGTACATTCACCGTTGCTTCTTTGTGTATGCATGCATGCCTCTCGAGTGGCCGACGAAACGCGCACGCCCAAGACAGGGGCGACCTCGAACGGTATACCACGTGAGCCCTGTTATCTCCGAGACAGGCTCTGAGAGATGCGGTCACTGAACCGCTTGCCTGGAGACCTACTGTGTCTGCTGATTCACGAGGTAGCCGTGATTCACGGCCCGTGAAGCGTAGGTGAGCTGAAGGGGCGATCTTTTCTCAGTCGCTGCCGGAGCAAACCGAAAGGCAAGCTTCAACATGGTGCAGCAGATACGAACCGATCCCGACATCACAAGATGGCTGCAGCATTGTAGAGCAGTGAGTCGGGTGGAACTACCGGAGCGGTCACTGGAATCGGAGTGTACCGTGCGCACCCACCACGGTTGCGCCAAAGGGGCACCTCCGTCATGAAGTCGTCGCAGTAGTCGTTTTAATCGTGAGTCTCATGTGAGTTCTGGACTGCCCCGACCACATTTCCGGAGAGGGACCAGTTGCTGAGTTCTCCGAACGTCAGAGAAAGCCACCGAATGCCCTTCTGAATTTTGAGAAATTGTGGCTTGATATGCTCAGTTTTGAGTCTTGCGTCAAGACAGTTGCCAAGACTCTTGACAACGGTTTGTTGTACGTGAACATAAAAATATGCAAAATACTCTATATTTATGTACGTGAGGCATTGTATCTATGATGCGAATCCATTCCCAAACCGGCCGAATCCCATACGTGTGTGGGTAGAGGTGCAGTCGCGTGGCGCTCATGTCAACCCAGCTCATAGCTTTGGTTGTCATCTGAAACTAAATATCTGTGCTCTGCTGGCACGTCCGACAGCTCTCACCGGCAAAGTCACACCTCCCTGCCCCACGTTCACTTTCCTTTGTGCGTCCGACAACAAACACACCCGGACGCAAGCACCCAGTTCACGACAAGCGCCACTACCCATCGCACCCCCACCATGCTGGCCGCGGAGCACATCATCAACAACGTCGACCGTGGACCAGGTGTTCGAGCCCGAGGCATGTCGGCCGAGGCAGGCGTCAAGACAGATCGAGTTCGTGTCGAGGCCAGGGCTGAGGCCTTCATGGGCGAAGCCGCCGCGCACGTTAGCCTCCTCGAGCTCAAGGCTCGCGGCCCGGGCGTAGGCGCGCATGCGCACTATGGCTTAGGTGGTGTCGGCACCGGCGTGAATGTCGAACTCGGCTCGGTCGCAGTCAAGACCGGACTCGGCGGCATCGAGATCAGCCCCAATCTCAACACTGGAGCTCGGATCGGTCTGGACAACGCCATGGTGCGCATTCTCGGCTTCGGGCTCTCGCTCAACTTGACTGGCGCCTCCATCATGACGCCGCTCGGCACGCTCTCGCTCGGCGGCGGAGACGAGTAGTTCAACACTCACCACGCGACAGTCATTCTGCCTCGTCGTCTCACAACTTGTCTTCGTTCACCAAACCAACTCACCCAAACACATCGATCTCTCTGGATACAACGATCAATAAACGCATGATGCACACTTAACGACTGCTAGCTAGTCGAGACCCAAACTGTACGAGTGACTGATGACAAAGTGGGGATTTAGCTCAAACCCAGCTGCGGTGTCGAAGCCATCGCGAGAGATGTGTCTGCTTCAAGTCGACAATCCTGATAGGAACCGATAGGTAGGTGGACGTTCGTATCGTTCGCACATGGCTACACTCGAGGAGCTCCACTTGAACACGAGGACGATGGCGGTCGCTTCTGCTCGGCCGCAAGACGCTTCTGCTTGGCCACGACTGCCCTTCGCAGTGCACTTTCATTTTCCTCATGTTCTGGAATAAAGGAGAACGATGGCGCCTTATCCTTCCACGAGTGCATCTACCCGTCATGGCCAATAGAGAGTGGGTAAGCAAGAAATGAGGAGCACAGTGGGTTTCGCACGCATTTTGCTTTTTGTTCCATTTGTTAAACGTTTCGATGGCTAGGGATCTAAGACACGTACGCTGAAGAATGAGATCTCAGAGGCGAGGGCTCGCGGCTTCTGTAGCGAGCATTCACGCCTCAGTCTTCTTGGCGGCGCCGGCGAGGCCCGTGGCCTTGAGGAAGCCGTTCATGGTGGCGCGCACCTCGTCGTGGTGCGGCACCTGCTTCATGCGCTCGATCCAGGCAGCGACCTTGGGGTACTTCTCGCCGATGTTGTCGAGCAGGCCCATGGGCTCGAGCTGGTCGTACTCGCAGTAGGCCGAGTAGTCGGCGACGGTCGGCGCGTCGTTGCTGGCAATGTAGTTCTCCTTGAGCAGCTTCTCCATGATCGCGTTGTTCTTGTCGACGATCTCGGCGGCCTGCTCGATCCACGCGAGCTCCTGCGGCGTGGCGACGCCGAGCGAGCGCTTGAAGTACGGGCGCAGGATCTGGAGCGTGAAGTTGCGCACGTTCGTGTGGTGCCAGTGGAGGTACTGGTCCACCTTGGCGCGCTTCTGGACGTCCGTCGGGTAGAGGTCCTCGTGGCCGTACTTGGACGCGAGGTACGTGAGGATGGCGTTGCCCTCGAAGAGCGTGAAGTCGCCGTCCTTGATCACGGGCACGAGGCCGTTCGGGTTCATGGCGAGGTACTCCTCCGACTTCATGAACTCGCCGCCGAACTCGACGAGCACCTGCTCGTGCTCAATGTCCTTGACCTTGAGGAGCCACGCGACCGAGCGCGCGGGCTGCGAGACGAGCTGGAGGTAGGCGGTGAGGACCATTGTTGCGAGGGTTGGGAAGGCTTGTGCACGACGGAGCGAGTTGCAGAATGATCTCAACGTCCACGGTCTCCGATATCCGAAAGGGTGGGTCCGCCAGGCGAGGCCGAGGGCCAAAACCGACGAAGCGAGTCCCCCACGCGGCAGCGAGAGAGGACGAGCGCCCCATGTCCGATGCTGCTGCCACACACCGGCGCCCGAGGCCACGTCACGGCGCTTGTTTACATCACGCCACCGCCTGGTCCCAGTGGTGAAGGTGGGGCGGTGCAACTCAAGGACGTTGCGTGATTCCGTGATCAACCAAGCAAATGGGCTGAGACCCGTTGGCCGGTGACTAGCCCATTTGAGACCCGGGTCGGAGGGATGACATACAAAGAACAAGCTTGACTCCTACCCGGGTTGACCAAGACAGGTTCTATATGGGTTCAGAACCCGTCCCAACAAATGGGAGGAGCTGCCATCCGAACCTTCCTTGCAGTTCGTCTCAACACCAGCTGCCGCCAACGAGGATGGCTGTCCCCAGGGCGCGAGGATCTTTCGGGCGGCGCTTGCCTGCCTTGTGCTCTGCCGGCACGTGCCGGCGTTCTACAGAACCCACGAAGGCCTCTGGGAGCCGGCGGTAGAGGTTGAGGGATCTCTAGTGCACCGTCGAATCCTGACAGTGATCAAGTACAGGGATCAAGTACTGTAGTTGTCGGTGGCCAAGTCTCGGGATCATCACCCGAAAGCGGCAGAGCCACAGAGGCGGATTGTGGTGAAGACAGCGCGTGCCCTCGTAAACGTCTCGCTGTGCCTGGCTCCCTTGTTCCTAGAGGCTTTCTAGTACATGTCGGAGTCCTGAGACGCAACACGACGCCACGACGTCGCCCTGGTCGCGTGAACCCACACGACCACGGCGAGCGGATGATGAACGCGCCGACGCGTTGAAGTGCTGAGGCGGAGCCTTCCAGTCGAAAACCACACCAAACGAAACCCCCAATCACAAACAACAACAGCAGCAGCAGGCGACCGTGTGGTCGGGATCTGCGACGTGCGGCAGATGATGCTGAGACCTTCGGCAGCAAGCGCACGCCCACGCAGGACTGAACCAAACAGGTCGCGTCCAGCCTGGCACCAGAGTCAAGTCAGCGCACACGGACTGACTCTCTTCGCCTCGCTCGGACTCAGAGTCTGAGAGGGAGCAAGAGGAGGGAAGGTTGTCGGAACAGGTCCTCGCTGGACACTTGAGCCGCCCCCAGTCGCTCCGCTCCGCCCCTCTCGCGCTGCGAGTCGCAGTCGTGGTAGACGGAGAGCGCGAGGGAATCTCGCTCGTGGGGCGTTTCGTTCATGCCGATCGCCTAGGGTCATAGCGATGCCTCGTGCGGTAGCAGCACACGTCGCGCCATTCTTAGCCGCCCTCTGACACGCCAAGCGCGCCCTGAGCGCCTTCAGCTAATAACGCCCCCAGGTCCCTGATAATAACGCCCCGCAGGACTCGCGCATTTGCTCCAGAGCCCGTATGAGCTCAGCAATGTCACCCGGCGCCAGCGCTACGCGACTCACCACCAGCGCGCTGCCGGTGGCCGCGTGGGCGCGCGTGTTCGCGTTCCTCGCGCCGCTCGAGCGCGCGTGCGTGCGCCGCGCCTGTGGGCTGCGCCAGGCCGACACCACCGCGGCCATGGCGGCGCTCGCACACGTCGCAGATATCCACCGCGACGGCTTCCACGACGACGACGACGACGCGGCCACGTCGCTGCTGCTGGCGATGGCGATGGCTCACTGCTGCCGCTCGACAGTCGAGTCCGCGGCAGCACCCGTGACGCACACATGCGGCAGCCACCAGCTGGCGCAGTGTGACTGCCACCCACATGAGCGCTTCTGCCACGGTCTCACTTGCGGTTTGTATGGCGACGGCGGACCCAATGGGGAGCCATCGCCGCCGCCGTCGTGGACACGCCTGCTGGCGTTACTCACGGCCGCGCCGCCCGTGCGATTTGGACCGCCAGCTCCTCCTCCTGCTCCATTACGCGGCGTTCGCGAGGGCCACTTCAGCTCTTGTGACGCGACCGAGATGAGCGCGCGGCAGATCGTGCCCCAAGCGGAGACCGTGCCGCCCTCGCGAGCCAAGCTGCCTCCCCACGCGAGCAAGCGCCCGCCGCGCGGCGCCGGCTGCGACGCCGTCGTGGCCGCCTCGTCCTCGTCTTCCTCGTCCACGTCCACGCTGGCGATGCTGTTCCAGCGGCTCGCGCTCGCGCGGCGCCGGCGCGCGCAACTCAAGCAGAACGAGCTCCAGCAGCAGCAGCGCGCGTCGTGGCCCTGCGTGCGCGCCGACGCGCGTGTCAAGGACAGCCTCGCGCGCCGCGCACAGCAGTCGATCGCGAATGCGCTGGCCACGCTCCAGCGCGACACCTCTTCGTCTTCGTCTTCCTCCTCGCGGCTCGCGCCGCCGCAGTTTGTGCTGCGTGCGCAGCGGCGGCTCTCGCAGCGCTTCAACCACAAGATCGTGCGCGCCGTGGGCAAGGACGTGCGCCGCAGCGAGAGCCAGCGGCGCAGCTCGCTGTCGATGCTCGAGGCGCCGCGCTCGACTTCGTCGCTCAGCAGCGCGAGCGGCGGCGACGACGACGACGAGACCGAGGACGAGTTTCCACTGCGCATGAGCGAGCGGCTGAGCCTCTCGCTCGGACGTCGCCTCTCGCGCGACTTTGCGCCCATGCTCACGGAAGGTTCGGCCCTCGAGTGCCGCGTGCGCGAGCTCGTGTACGGGCTGCTTCGCGACCAGGCGGCGCTCGAAGGCCACGTGTGTGCGCGCTTTTTCGCGCGCCAGGAATCCTTCACGTCGCCTGCGCCCGCCGCGTGCCGCTTCTACCTCGCGCGCGTGCGCGACACGGTCTCGGACCTCGTGCAGTTCATCACTGAATACCGCCTGCGGGAGCTCGGCGACGAGTTCCTGCCGTTCTTCGCGCCTGACAACGAAGACAACCAGAACGAAGACAACGCCGAGGCATTCGCGCAGGAGCTGGAGCGCGCCGTGCGTCGCGCGGTCGAGGAGTACTTCATGTTCTCGCTGCGGTACGAGATCCGGACGTGGTGCCGCAAAGCTGCCGCGTTCGGGAGCTCCAGCGCCGAGCGCGCCGCGTTCCGCAAGACACTCGCGAGCTGGCGCGCGCTGCCCGCAACGAGCGCGGCGTTCGCACTCAAGACCCGGGACGCCGCGCTCGCGTCGCAGCCGCTCGTGGCGCGCGCGATCGAGCAGCTGCGCGCTCTCGAGACCACGGCGACGCCCTCACGCAAGATGGAGAACCTGCTCGCGGCGAGCCACGCGCTCAGCGCGTTCCTCGCGCACAGTCGTGCGAGCTTCGCTGGCGCCGCACACGCTCCGGCGGCGCCACTGTCACCTTCAGCGCGCGTATGCCTGGGCGACGCGGACTCGTTCCTGCCGCTGCTGATCTTCGCAGTCTCGCGCTGCGAGCTGCGCGCCGCGCACGCGCTCTGCGCCGAGCTGCACGGGCTCTTCCCGTTCGCCTCGCAGCACGGCGAGCGCATGTACTATTTAACCATGTTCGAGGCCGCACTCGAGTTCATGCGGAACACGCCGCCACCGCAAGCGGCGGACGCCTAGATCCACTCTCTCTACCACTACCACTATTTAAACCGTTAGAATCCCACGACATCCCCATGCACTCCGCATTCTCGAACCAAGTCGGTTCTCCTGTCTTGCAAAAGGTCTCAGTTATTCGGAAGGTGACACACAAGTGCTACGTCAAAACCAATACTCGTGGAATATGATTGCGGTATAATATATTTTGTTTATATTATGACCTGTAGAAACGCATACCCGCTTCTAAAAGTTTTGTCTTATGTGTGACGAGAGTGAAGGTACTTGTAGCTCCTCGTTCGCGGGCGTTCTTTCATTCACAGACTTCGACTGCCGCTTCCTACGCAAGCGAATCCACACGCTACCGCCTAGAAGCCAACTAACCACCGCCGCCACCATGGAAGTCGTCCACGTACCCGTGCTCTCGGACAACTACGCGTACCTGCTGATCGACACCACGCAGGGTGCGTTGTCTCTCTCCGTTCATCTAACTCCATTGGATCCACTAACTCGCGTCTCGCTCGGCCGTGCATCTCGCAGGCGTCGCTGCGGCGATCGACCCCGTGGACGCCGACAAGGTCTACGCCGAGGCCAAGGCGCGCGGCGTGCGGCTGGTTTCGATTCTCACGACGCACGCGCACTGGGACCACGCGGGCGGCAACGACGCGCTGGTCGCGCTGGTCGCGGAGCATGAGCAGCGCGCGCTGCCGGTCGTCGGCGGCCGCGACGACGGCGTCCAGGGCGCCACGCAGGAGGTCGCAGACGGCGACGAGCTCCACGTCGGTTCGCTCCGCGTGCGCGTGTTCCACACGCCGTGCCACACGCGCGGCCACGTGCTGTACCTGTGCGAGGGCGCGCTGTTCACGGGCGACACGCTGTTCGTCGCCGGCTGCGGTCGCTTCTTCGCCGGCACGCCCGACGAGATGCACTACGCGCTCAACAAGGTGGTCGCGGCGCTGCCGTCGGACACGCAGGTGTACTGCGGCCACGAGTACACGGTCCAGAACCTCCGCTACGCGGCCCACGTCGAGCCGCAGAACGCTGCAGTCCAGCAGAAGCTCGCGTGGGCGCAGGAACGTCGCGCCGCACAGCTGCCGACGATCCCGTCCACCGTCGCGGATGAGCTCGCGACCAACCCGTTCATGCGCGTCGCGCAGCGCGACGTCCAGAAGTTTGCGGACGGTGCCGAGGACCCCGTGGAGGTCATGCGTGTGCTGCGTGCTCGCAAAGACGTGTTCGGCGTCGGTCAGGGCAAGATCTAACCGGTAATCGAACAACTTGGGGGTATTTGGATTTGTCAGAAGCGTGCGGTGTGTGGCTGTGCGGGTAAAGACAAACTATGGCCAGTGGACGAGTCTTCGTCTGTGCGTGCATCTGGCGGCGCATCGCGTCGCTCTGGATGCGTGGGGGACGCCGCTTTCCACAATGTCGAGCTGTCAGCGCGCGGCGGCGGGCGATGCGGGTGCGCGTTGAGCGTGGATGACGACGGGGCTGGCGACGGTAACTTGGGCAGGCGAGGTGACATGTTCGGTTGCACCCCCGGGCCGTGTGGCAGGTGATGTGAGCGATTCCGTGGAGAGATTGTCGCGTGCTCGTTGATGAACGCTTCGAGTGTGAGCTGCTCCGGGAAGGTCACGATCGTTGGGTTAGTACGCTCACGTCATCCCAAAGCACACAATCACAACAGCACGAGCACCACATACCGGAGCTGCACGGAGCTTGCGAGCGCCCCGTGACGCAAAGTGAGACGGAGAGGTGACGGTGACGATGTGCTTTGGCTTGCGCCCTTTTCGCCGCGCCGTGGCCTCGTCGGACTCGTTGTGGCGCGGCGACGAGGCGTCATGGCAGTGCAGCATGGCGCTGACTTCCTTGCGTGTGAACTCGCGCTTCTGCATGTGCGCATCGAATTCGGAGGCGACGGAATTGAGTTGCTCGCCGAGCATATCGAGCGCTGCCATGTCGAGGTGGAGCGGGCTGTCGTCGTCGGCTGGCTGGTCTCCGTGGCGCCCTCGAGACGGCGACTTCGACGGTGACAGAGAAAACGCAGAGTGCATTCCGATTGTCGAACCCAGAGCGAGCGAGGGGAGGGGAGGCTTCCGGCGCGTTGGGGACACCCGAGACACAGACGCAGGGTCGTCGTCGCCACCAGAAAGCTGCTGGTTCTTGGCCTTCGCGTGGTCGTGCTGCTGCATCTTTGCAAAGAGCTGCTCGTAGAATTTTATCCGCTTGCTCAGCAGCGCGTTCATGTCGTCCACGAGCTGCTTCTCGTGGGTTAGCTGCCGGTTCTCGGCCGTGACGGCGTCGATCTGCTTGATCAGTCGCTCGACTTGGGCGCTCTGGTACCGCAGTTCGAGTTGCACGCGGACGTTCTCTTCGATCGTGCGCTGGGTCGTGGTGTCCAGCTGAAGCGTGAGCTGCTTCTCCATGTCACGCTTATGCGCCGCAACCTCGCTCTCTTTCTCGCGTGTGAGACGATCGTGTTCAAAGACGAGCTTGCGCTCGAGGAAGTGGATCTTCTCGTCTTTCTCCGCCGTGGTTTTTAGCACGAGGGCCTCAAGTGCCGCGACTTGCGCGGCCCAGTCTTCCTTCTGGCGCTGGAAGTCTCGCATTTCAGTCACGAGTGCGTCGTTGTCGGCCAGTTGCTGCTGCAGCTGTTCGCAGTGCTGCTTCTTCTCCTCTAGCAACCGCTTGAAGTCCTGCTCTTTGCATGTCTCCACGGCGTGGAAAAGCGGTTGCCCGCGCTCGAGCAGCATGATGGATGCGCGGGTATTACGCCCGGCCTCGGTCAACTCAGTCGAGCCACTGATGGTCTGCAGCAGCGACGTGTTGATCGCCTCGTACTCCTTGGCCTTGACGAGTAACTCTTCGATGCGCTTGGACTTGAAAGCCAACACACGCTCGCGATCGTCAATGTTGGTTGCCATAGATTGCTTGAGCTGCGCCACATCCTTGGCCAGCGCTGCATTCTCCTTGAGCAAGCGGTCTCGCTCGGTCCGCACTTGCTGGAGTTCCTCCTCCATCTTCTGGTCGAAAAGCGCCCGCATCGCCACTGTCTTGAACTTGTCGAGGCCATCGACATCCGACCCGAAAAAGTCCGACGCCTTCATAACATTGCCACCGTCCGTCGCCATGATGTCGCTTCCGCGATCGCCAGCAAGCTGCACGTGCGCGGCGTGCTTCCTGCTAAGCACTCGGGTCGGCCACCTACCTCACCAGCTAATTTTACAGTGCGTATCCCTCACATTAATAGCCGAAGTCCTGGCGAAGAATTGGCGGCACGAATCGCTGGTCGTTCGCATCCTGCAAGGTGTCGTCCAAGTCCTCGTCTTCGCTCCACGTGTCTTCGTCCTTCTCCTCGCTACTATCTGGTTTGGCAGCGTCACCTTCACCCTCCGTGATGTCCCACCGAATCGGCTTCGGTGTCCACTTCATGATGAGCCCGTCAGTTGCACCAGTGAATAGCTCTCTTCTCGACGGACGATAGACACAGCTGACAATCGGCTTATAGTGTGCCGTAGCTCGTGTGAGCGGCGCGCCGCCGGCCTGATCGTCGCCGCCGTGGACACGGTAGCTCGTGAGCTCGCCGTCCTTGCCGTTCGGGTGGAACACCATCGTCCCGCGCTGCGCGTCGCCCTCCTGGATGACCGCCATTTGGACGTTGCGTGTAATCTGCGCGTTTTGCGTACCTTCGTAGTTGACAAACAGGTGCTCCCCGGAGCCGGCATCCCAAACTCGGAGCGTGTGGTCGTGGGCACTGCTAAGCAGGAACCGGCCGTCGGGCGTGTACGCGAGACTGTTCACACCACTCGCGTGGGCTCGCGCGAGCGAGACAGTCGCCGCGAGATTCGGGTCCGAGCGCCGCTCCTTCTTGTGCTCCTTCTCGTCAATACGTCGGCGCTTGTTCGAGGCAGGCGCTGCACCTGGTCGCGCCGCCGCAGTCAGGGACGTGGACGGTCGCTTCTTGACATTTGTATATAGCGAGCTGCGCCCTGGCACGTCCGCGGGACCTTCGTGGTTCAGGCAGCGCAGACACGCCGTGGCGCCCGACCGCCGAATGTCCCACACGCGAATCTCGCCGTTTCGGCCGCCCGTGGTGAGGTGGAACTCGTTCGCGGGCGACCACGCGAGCGACCAGATCTCGTCTTGGTGACCCAACAGGCTGTGCAGCGACGACTCGGTAGCCATGTCGCATAGCCCCACTTCGTGGTTCGCCGTGGCGGCCGCGATGAGCGAGTGGGTCGTCGAGATGGGCGAGAACTTGGCCGCGAACACTTTGCTGCGCAGCGCGAACTGGGCCTCGACCGTGAACATGTCGGCGTCCCAGACGCGCACGAGCCCGTCGAACGAGCCCGTGACAAACAGCCCGCCGTCTACCGGGTACCAGTCGATGGACGAGATACCAAAGTGGACCGGCGCCCCCGGCTCGCGCGACGCTGACGCCACGGGCGCCGGCCCCACGGTCTCCCGACCGATCCGCTGCGCGATGACCTTGGAGACCGCCGGGAGCCGGTTGTTCGTGTCGTAGTGGCGGATATTGCGTCCACCGAGCGACTCGGCGTCGTCGTTGTCGTCCAGCATCTTGAGGTCGTAGAGGTTGATCACCGACTTGGACGAGCCCACGAGCAGGTACCGCTCGTCCACCGGGTCCAGCGCCATGGTCCACACGCGCAGCCCGCCGTCGTAGACGTAGTTGCGCGCCGCCGCGCGCAGCGCACTCGCCTCCTCCTGGTACAGCGCCTCGCGGAAGCCGTTCGCGAGCCCCAGCGCGCGCTCCGCCACGTACGTGAACGCGCTCGTGCGCCGCGCCATGTTCCCAAGTGCCGCCCCAATATTGGGTTGACTGTGACAGAGCTCCCAGTAAGTACGTTTTTCGACGACGTTGGACGTTAAGTACGCGGTGTTAGAAGAAACTATATCCCACTAAAACCGAAGTTTCCCTTTCAGGGGGTGGGATTTCCCTCCACTTCAAGTCCTTCCAGTCCGTAAAGAGGGGGGAAACGTACGACATGACGGCGCTCGGGACGCGCGTGGACGCGCTTCTCCGCGCGCTCGCGGCGCCGTCGGCGCGGCGCACGGGGCCGCTGCACCACGTGGTCGCGTACTCGGGCGGCGTGGACTCGTCGCTCGCGGCGGCGCTCGTGCAGCGCGCGTTCCCGGCGGCGGCGGCCGCGTGCCTGGGCGTCTCGCCGTCGCTTGCGGGCCACCAGCTCGCGCAGGCGCGCCGCGTGGCGCGCGAGATCGGCATCCCGCTCTGGGAGTGCGAGACGTCGGAGGGCACCAAGCCGCAGTACGTGGAGAACAAGGGGCAGAGCTGCTACCACTGCAAGACGACGCTGTACGAGACGATCCAGCAGGCCACGGACTACGCCGTGTGAGTAGGACAGCGACTGTGGGCCGGCTCCCGGACACTGGAACTGACGACCGCGTGCTATATTGTACATAGCACACGTGTGGCGGAAGGTGCGAGTGGCCAGGGCGGCGCAGCGGTCGAGCCCGTGCTGTACAACGGCACAAATGCCGATGACCTGAAGGATCCGACGCGTGTCGGTACGTTTGCGCAACGCTCCGCCCCCACCGCTTGAGAGCGTCGCGCGCCTGACGTGGCGAGTGTTTTCACGTATCAATAGGTCTTGTCGCGGCCAAAGAATTTGGCGTGATTAGCCCTTTGAGTACGCTCACAAAGGCGGAAGTGCGCGAGGTGAGGCGATCGCAACGATACCTATTTTCCACTCCTTCGTTAACCACTGTGTATACAGACGGCCAAGTACCTAGGCTTGTCAAACTGGAATGCTGCCGCGTCGCCGTGCTTACGGTCTCGCCTCGAGTTTGGTGTGGAGGCCACTCAGGTGAGATACCGGTAGCCTGATTGACGCTTTGCGGAGCGACACATTTTTCTGATAATGTCGCTGTTTGTGAGTATTAGCGTCATCTTGAGCAAGTTGAAAAAGCCGAGGCTTTCTTGCGGGACGAGTTGCGGCTGAGCCAGGATGCGAATATGCGAGTACGCTTTCTCGCTGGGCATCGAGCTGCAGTTGAGCTGGATGGTGACCTGTTGGAGGAAGCACTTGGCAAGGGAGACGCAATATCACGAGAGCTACTTTCCATTGGTGAGTGCAATCACAATTGTTGAGGTTGAGATTACCGGTACTAATGAAATGTTTTCTAGGCTTCAATGATGTGACGATTCGTGCGTTCCGATCTGGAAGCCTTAGTGGATACAATGCCACTGTCGAAGTGCTCCACTCGCCTTCCCACAGTGGTCATGAAATATACTCCAGCGATGTCAAGGCTGGTCTATGAAAGTGAGCAATACCATCAATGCCGGCTGTTGATGATGGTTCACATACAAGGCAGGAAGTGTGAAAGAAATGCAGTTACGCCGTGCGCGAAAAGTTCGGGCGAGGAGGCTGCGCGGGCATGACGAATTCAACACTCGTACGTCTGGCGGCGGCAATTAGTGCCGCGCTCGTAGCAGCCGATGCTGATGCAGCAGGTGTCGATTCGTCCACATCCTTGCCCGTGGTTGGCAAGTCGCTGTCAAGTGACTTAGCCTTCTTGAACTTGTCGAGGAAGCTGACTTGCGCGTTGAAGTCTTGCTGAATTTGCTCGACAGTCTTGTTCTTCGTCTCAGGAAGCATCGTGAAGACACATAACCAGAAGAGCGATAGCATGCCCGTAAATGGGACAAACGTGTAGTCCCCGAGGTAGTGCGCCAATATGGGGAACGTGATTCCGACGATGAGGTTGCAGAACCAGTTGATGAAAGTGGTGATGCTGATACCTTTAGTCTTGATATGCTCGGGCAGAACTTCAGCTGTGACCAAGAATGGGAGCGGGCTCAAGCTGATCGAGTTGAAGCCGACATAACACGCTGTAAACGCCACAGCTGCGCCTGACTTATGGATTAGAGACCACGTCATGCCAATCGAGCACAACATCATGCCTCCAATCCCGATGAGTAGTGCTGAGCGACGTGGGAGCTTCTTCATGAATCCACAGACGAGGAAGACCATTGACATGTTGACGATACCCAACAGCAAGTTCCCGACTCGGGAGTCTTGGATTCCAGCGCCCGCAAAGATTCCAGACGAGTAGTAGAAGACCGCCGACACCCCACCGAATTGGCGGGCGATACAGAGAATGCACGAGATCGTGAACTGCTTATTGCAGCGCGAAGAGAAGGCGTCTTTCCAGAAGGAAGAGCCAACCTGAGAGCTCGGAGATTGTTGCGCTTCCAAAATCTGGCGTCGCACGTTCTTCTCGGTCTCCGTCTTCACCAGTTGCTCAAGCTCGTGAAAGTTTCCAGACTTGTACAGCTTGTTGAACGCCGCTTGGCTCTCTTTCGCACGCTTGCTCACAAGTAGCCACTTCGGCGATTCAATCAGGAACCCTTGCGCGAGAATCAGCTGAACCAAACCGAGTATCGCTGAGAAGGCCATGATCCAGCGCCATGACGTCGCTGACCCAGTGATGGCGAAGTGGACTAAAGTGATTGACACGAGGCCAAGTGATCCGGTTCCCTGAAAGGCGACCACAAAGCTCGCCTTCTGCTTCGGAGGACCGATTTCGCCCATATACACCGAAGTGATCGTTGAACCCGAACCAGAAGCAATGCCGTTCAGAAGCCGTCCCAGCGCAAAGAAGTAGATGTTCGGCGAGAACGTTTGAAGCGCGCCGCCGATGATCATGAGCGTGGCATTTCCGAGTACAACAAAGCGACGGCCGAACTTATCAGCAGGGATGTTGCAGAACAAGGAGCCTATCGCAGCACCGAGCACCCAGCACATCACGGCCATGATCCATTCGACGTCTGAGTGCCCCGGGTACACAATGCAGCGACCAGTCTTAACAGGTCGCTGCGCACAGTCCTTCGGATTGTGGAAAACGCCGAGGTTGAGCTGAGCGATTTCCCACCCAAGCTGAGGCCCAAGCATGATCGTGATGAGCACCGTCGAGTACAAGTACATGCTGCCAACGAGAGGAGTCGCCTCTTTGTTTGGGTCAATACCACCGGCCTGACGAGTCCTCGCCGAGCTTCGACGTCTTCCGTTCAAGTGCGACGAATGCGTCGACAGTGCAGATGAGCGGCGGCCAAGCAACGCATCCGTGTCTCGGTCGTTCACGAAACGATCTTCCTCTGCGTCTTCGTCATCTTCCTTGATTTCCAGGACAGCACTCAGTGGTAGGGAGGAGCGTCGACGAACTCCGCTTGTGTGAAGGTCTGAAACGAGAGCAGAAGGTGCCGTCGGGCGGCCACGGGTGTGTGAAGGAGCCATTCTGGACGTGGTTGAGTGCCAGACGCTGACCCTGAGAGAAATCGAGGACTGAACGGCAATGGGGTTCTTTTCTAGAACCGGAATGGTAGCAGCTACCAGCGTGAATGAGCCTTATGGGAAGAGCGTGTGCATCAGGCGAGCGATGGTTGCCGGTAGATATCCTTCGCATTTTGGAGAGAATGCGCTGGGTAGCCCCATCACTAAAAATGGGCTTAGACTCACTGCAAGCTGTTCTTGAATTCATAGCTGTTGAGTGGCCCAGCACAAGACTCACACCCAAGCCACGAATGTTCCGCCTGTTGGGCCACGTGCGACGAGGCGAAGCTGTTTGGATTCGTGCAGTTCCCTTGTATAATAGGATAGACGGAGGAGTGGATCATGCTTGCGTCAGCCAAGTAGCCCCGATTCCCTCTTCACCTCGCACTCAACCAAAACCAGCGTACATACAAGTGCCTCAAGATCGCATTCGTGGAGATCCGTGCTCAGATCGAGAAACGGTCCGAGCACCACCACGTCCAGGTCTAGTGGATCGAGAAGTGAGATATTTTTACTCCAAGACGAATGCAGCACTGAGAGCCTCAAGTTTAGATCCCCAAGATGGCCGATTTGATGACGTGAAGGCCGCCTGGTGACGCCAACAGCTCGCTACCTGCTCTGATCTGACACACGCACACACACTCACAAGACATTTGATGCCATGATGGGAAGGCATCACTGCAAGCACGATCGCAGCTCCCTGCAGAGTGAAGCCTACAGTACCATCGAGTTGAAGCTCGCCAGCTTCAACCATCTACGGGCTCTTCCAAGCCTGCGTTGCGTGCGTGCGTGGCCGTACCGTACAGCGAAAGCGAGGCGGCCTCCGTCCCGCAAATACTGAGGAATACGCACTACAAACAGATCTACATGATGCATGGGCAGGTTCCTATTCAGTACGGTACGGATACGTTTGGTTTTTTCCTCGTTGGGATATTGGACAGGAGCACGAGGGACTGGCACGGCACTCGCCAAACGTGCACGCCGGCGGAGGGTCAGTATGTGTACCCGTGCGCTGAGCTGTGCCGCCTATTGTGCCGGTGTCAAACTCGCGCGCGGTTGCGCTGGGTCTCACTTGCACCGCTCATGGCGTTGAAGTGGCTCGGGCTCAGGGATCTGATCCACGGCCTGAGAACACTCTGGTTCAGATATGATCCGGTGACGTGACTCGGTTGGAACCGAAACCGTGTTCTCCGAGCGCCGACCACGCCAACGATACTCCTCGCGCCCCAGTGACCCAGTGCATTCACGCCTGCTGCGTTGAGCTGACCACTCGGCCCAGCGGCCACTGTGGTTCCGGCCAGGTCGCCCGCGATGGCCAGTGAACTGGATTTCTGAAGTTCTTGTGGCGAGCCTGTTCCACGAACTGGAACCGTTCTGGCATTTTGTTTCCGCCAATCACGGATCATTATTTCCATCCTCGCCATCTTTTCAACCAATCAACGAGATTGAGCGTGTTCGTGATAGTCGCCGCGCCGATTCTTGGAACAGGAACCGAACCGCCGGAGCAGCGCCGAAGAGGTCCAAACCTTCCCGGACGAGGTGAGACTCCCATCAAAACGCGCGCTCGGTCGCTCCGCGCGGCCACGGCGCGCGGTGTGATCCACACGTCCACACCAGCGAGCGCGGCAGCGCCATTCGCGGACTCGCGGGCTCCAGCGCCTCGGTCTCTGTTGCTTTTCCGTCTCATCTCCGCTACTCACAAGACTCCCACGAGCCATGCCGCCGCCAATCCTCATGTCCAAGCGGTACGAGCCGCCGCCGTCGCCCGTGGTGCACACGCCCATCGGCGACGACGGCTCCGTGCTCGAGAGCCACGCGTCGTTCGACACGCCGACGCACTCGCACACGCCGCACCTGCCGCTGAACCCGTACGAGCCGCCCGCGCACGACACGCGCCGCTCGTCGCTCGAGTTCCGTGGCGGCAGTGGCGACGGCGCCTCCAGTTGGGGGCGTGGGCCGTTCGCGCTGCGCGTGGACCCGCAGCAGGGCGACCGTGCGGTCGAGATCAAGCTGCTGAGCGCGGCGCGGCCCCACATGCGCGCGTTCCACTTCGCGTGGCTCTCGTTCTTCATCGCGTTCTTCGGCTGGTTCTCGATCCCGCCGCTCATGCCGACCATCAAGGCGCAGCTCCGGCTCACCAAGGACCAGGTCGCGAACTCCAACATCGCCGCCGTGTCCAGCACGATCGCCGGGCGCGTCGTGGTCGGTCCGCTCTGCGACCGCTACGGCCCACGTGCGATCCAGGCGGCGCTACTCGTGGTGGGCGCCGTGCCCGTCGCGTGCGCGGCGTTCGCGAACGACTACATCAGCTTTGTGATCGTGCGCTTCGCCATCGGACTCGTGGGCTGCTCGTTCGTCGCGACCACGTACTGGACCTCGATCATCTTCGCCAAGGAGGTTGTGGGGAGCGCGAACGCGCTCGCGGCCGGCTGGGGCAATCTCGGCGCCGGCGTCACGTACCTCATCACGCCGCTGCTCTTTGACCTCGTCACGTACGGCGGCGCCGGTGTCTCGCCTGACCTCGGCTGGCGCATCACGCTGCTCTTCCCGGCGCTGTTCATGGTCGTGGTGGGCGTGCTGCTCCACCGGTACTCGGACGACTGCCCGCATGGTAACTTTGCCGACCTCCGCAAACCGCGCAAGTCACTCCAGGACCGCGACGAACCCTCAGCATCCGTCGCCACGACCACGGTGCCTGCTGATAGCCGCGCAGGCTCGGCCACGTCAAGCGTGATCAAGCCGGCGTCCGTGGACGTGACCGCCGCGCTGTGGCTCGCGGCGAAAAAGCCCGCGACCTGGATCCTCGCCTTCCAGTACGCGTGCTCGTTCGGTATCGAGCTGCAGGTACACAACGTGCTGAGTCTGTACTACTACGAGGACTTCAAGCATGACGACTGCGTGGTCGCTCGGGACGCGACCCAATGTCGCGCGCTTTCGCAGACCTCGGCCAGTCTCATCTCGTCGCTCTTTGGGCTGATGTGCATCTTTGCGCGCGCTATGGGCGGGTTCGCGTCCGACCTCGCCAGCCGCCAGTTCGGCATCAAGGGCCGCCTCGTTGTGCAGTTCACAGCGTTTGCCGGCCAGGCCGCGTCGCTTTTTGTGTACTCGCAAGTGCGCGACGTCGCGTGGAGCATCCCGGCGCTCATCATCTTTGGCATCTTTGTGCAGGCGTGCACCGGTACGACGTTTGCGATCGTGCCGTACGTGCTGCCGCGGTACACGGGCGCGGCCTCAGGAATCGTCGGTGCCGGTGGCAACGTCGGCGCACTGTGCTGGGGCTTCCTCTTCAAGGGTGTCGGTGATCGCGCCGAGTCGTTCCAGTACCTGAGCGCGTTCGTCGCTTTCGCGACGTTGCTGTGCGTCGTCACGCACATCGACGGAGAAGGTTCATTGTGGCGCTACGCAGACAAACGGCACACGATCAGCCACCAGCAGTACGGCACGACCACACGACGCGCAGATCCTGATCCGGAATGTGGAGAGGCCATCCTCGAGAACCCTCGAGGGCGACTGACCGCCACGCGGAGCCACGTGCGGTCACAAATGACCGAGCCGTGAGCCCGCTTCTGCGCTTGGATGGATGTGCTCTGGTGCAGAGCTTCTGTAATATAGGTTGGTTGTACATATCTCTTCCCACACATTTTTGAATTCTCCATCGCGAGCGACGTTGGCGCATTCCAGGAAACGAAAGAGAATGTCGGGTCACCCACCTTTCCGTCACCATCAATCAGGGAATCCGCATCTTGTTCACCGCTTCGCTCACGACACCAACCACTTTCCCCACAAAGCCCATTTCGCAACTAGCTCCCGCCAAGAGGTTGCACTCGGTCACCAACTGCCTTGAACTTCAATCAACTGCAAACTGACGAGGCGACAAGTGCTCCTGCGCGTGATGACGCATTGTGCGGAGACGAGACCAACCTGCTACCGTCCCCAACGGCCGTCCCCATGGAAAACAGTTACATCGACGACATTCACTATGCGAGTGCATTGCGTCCGGAGTACGATGACATCGTCAGTGACTTGCGTCGCAAGAAACGCCTGTCGGTCACAGGATCGCCAAGTAGGGAGTGGCGTTGTTTGCAGAGGGCTGTGTGGTTGGCACTGACTTACTACCTCATGTGAATGATCCTTGATAGGTATCGGCAAGTTGCTGTTCTTGTCTGACGTTTTCGGGCACTACCGTCGCGAGGTCGAATCGTATGAAGACATGACACGCTTGTGCCTTCTGCACAATGCTGTGGCGGCTCAACTGGCCTTTCTCGCGGTGCACGCGGAGCTAGAAGCCTTTGTGAAGCAGATCACCAACGCCACGAGCAAGTCGCGGTGGGTGCCCGATGACGCAAGCGAGGTGCTCCGTACTGCGCCGATCAGTCGCCGCAAAGCCCACGAGAAAGTGAGCACGTCGACGTTTCTCCTCGACCGTATGAAACGCGGGCATCACCAAGCACCCCGCTCGTCCACGAGGAAGTACAAACACTGATCTATCGCATCCGCTTGGGTTCCACTTTGATCTCTGCAGGTCACGCAGACAGTCAACGGTGGCGGTTGCGCTGTATCCGAAGCCAATTTTTTTTTTTAATATATGCAAGCCGTGGATCTGTTACCAAACAACTACGAGCGATGGCCAACGAGCGGTTCACCGTCACCCAACATGCTCGTAATCTCCTGCCATTGCGCGGGGGTGATGCTGATGATGCTCTGGGTCTGCGCGGGAACGCGCTCTCCTCCTCGGAGACCATCCTTATTCTCTTACATGCATTTAGAAGTTGTCAGCGCTACAGAGATTCTCCAGAGTGCTCACATCGTAGAGAGCTCTGCCTACCGAGGTACGGGATACCGCCGTCGTCGACACCGATCTCGATAGCTCCGTTACGCACGAGAAACGACGTATCAAACACGCTTTCAACGGTCTACACAGCGAGAGAGGTCAGTCTATTAAAGAGTGATTTTTCGACTTGAGCGACTGGCGCCAACACACCTGGGCGAAGCTCTGCGGGTTGATAACCACGTCGAACAGGCGCTTTTTCTGCGAGGCCTCCAGTTTTCTCTGCAGCACTTCCAGACGCGCCGCTTGTGCGTCCTTGCGATCTTTCTGTTCCCCACCAAATGGAAGGGGGCAGACAAGAGCGTGAGGATGGGCGGGTGTATGTCGAGCCCCGTATTCAGAGCCTCACGTACCTTGCTGGAGTACTCGCTTGGCTGGGACGCGTGGACGTCTTCGTCTTCCTTTCCGCGGCGAGCGCGCTTGCGCTTCTTGCGGACAACCTGTGTGTCCATGAGCCCGAAGCTACGAAGGCGTACCCACAGAGAGGTTTGTTTGTCCTTAATCCCCCTACCCCAATAAATGGAAAATCCACGCACAGGAAACTGATGCAGGATACGGATCGGAAGCACGTGCCGACATCCGAGCCGAGCGTGTCCCAGTCGAACGCACCGCCCGACTCCGGGCAGTATGCCTCGCGGCTGCTCTGGATGAGGTCCGCGACGTCGTACTTAGTGAGGTCGCTCGCGCCGAGCGACTGCGACTGCTTGGCCACGGCCATGTTCAGCTCGTCGAGGTTGGACGCGTCCAAGTTCGCCTCGCGCGGGTAGCACACGTCCTCGTAGATCTCGTCCAGCAACTCGGCCGTCTGCTTGAACCGGTCGGACGTGAGCCTGGCCAGCTCGGGCGCGTGCTCCCTCATCTCCTGGAGCAGCTCGCGCTCCCTGAAGCGCACATGGCGCCGGTCCTGGTCCGTCAGCTGTGAGTTCTCCAGGAAGCCACGCTCGCGCGCCCGCGGCGCGCGCGCGCCTCTCGTCGCCTCGGACTGCGACTGCAACTGCGACGCGCGCTGCGTGGTCGGCTGTTCCTCCTCGTCGTCCTGGGCGCGCGACGTCGACGGCGCCATGGCGAGTTCTTGTTCCAACGGCTTGTTATCTGCGGTGGAGCTGCGGGTCAGTAACGCGTGGGACACGAGTTTGATCCCCAACGGCATCGCGTGTAGACTCCTCGTCCCATTCACCTTCGGGCCGTTAGTGCCTTCCCAAGGCTTCCCACTAAGCATTTTTGCTCAGGAGGGACCAAGAGCCCTGCACACGCGTCACAACAAGCACATAGTGTCGAGAAATGTCCACGTCGCCCGGCTGCTCGGCTACCGGGAGCTCTCCCAAGCGGGCGCAGACCGAGTCCGACACCGCCGCTCCTCCTTCGAGCGACGCGCCGACCTTGGCGCATTAGTTCCCACGGATCGTACCGATGACTACGCCGAGGGCACGTACTATGTCTGCAAGTGTTATGAACGGTATTATCGTGTCGTCATGGACCTGCTGGTCCAGAAAGCCGGCGTGGCTCTCACGGGTTCGCTTGGTACGGTCGTCGAAGCAGGGGGCTCGCGTAGCGGGTGACGACTCGAAGGAGTCTCTAACGTCCTATTGTCGTGTTGCTGTCATTCGTAGGGACTGGCAAGCCGGTGTTCATGGCCGACTTTTTCGAGCGCTACGCTCGCGAGCACCCAGACGCCGTCATCACCATAGTCGCGTACAGCGGTCAGCCGTCGGTTGTGGGGAATGTCGTGGTCGTGCGCGGTGGTGAGACGATGATAATCGTCCGACGCGATGCCAGCGGCGAGATGGAAACGGCATTTGAGTCTCCGGCGGCGGCGGCGCTGGACACAACTGACCCGGGCGCCCGCGATTTGGCTGCTGGATAGCATCCCACCGGCGATCCCGGACGGCACGGCCTGGCAAAAGACAGTGCTCAAGACCGCGGGCTCGTGCGAGGAGGTGTACAAGTCTCTGTGGACCGTCGAAGAGCTAAGCTGTGCGGCGCACGCGCTGGGCCGAACTGACCTGTTTGCGGAAGTCGACGATGAGATTGTTCTCGATGCCCGTTTTAATGCCCACGGCGGCATTGCACGATGGTGCCTTCTCCGCAACGGTGTCGCGGTTCAACTTACCTTTCTCAGGGTGCGTGCTGAACTTGAGATAATCCTTGATAACGTGTAGCCGAAGGAATTGGACGACAAAGGGGAATGGCTGGTGAAGAAGCCTGTTGGCGCCCACATCAATCCCATCAGTGAGGCCATACACGAAATTGTGCGCAAGCGGCGCAACTGAGAGATGTGAACGCGTCAGATTTCGCGGAATAGAGCGACCACCCATCAGAATTGCACACGGGTGATCCCCACGGCATCACCTCTCACGCGTGCAGAGACCTCGTCCCATGTCCCATTCGCCTTGTGGCCGTTGGTGCCTTCCCAAAGCTTCCCACTTTGTGATTTTGCTCGGGGGGGGGAGACGAAGAACCCTGCACACGCGCCACAACAAGTAGAGGGCGTTGAGGAATGTCCACGCCGACGGAAAGTTCGACTACCGGGAGCCGTCCCAAGCGGGCGCGGACCGAGTCTGACACTGCCGCTTCTCCTCCGGGCGACGCGTGTTCGGCCGAGCACATCGAGCTGACCACGACGCACGTGTTCCCACGGATCGTGCCGATGGAACATGACTACGTCGAGGACACGTACTATGTCCGAAAGGGCTATCCTGGGTGTTACCGTGCCATTCTGGAACTGTTGGCCCAGAAGCCCGGTGTGTCGCTCACGGGCGCGCCCGGTACGGTCCTCGAAGCAGGGGGCTCGATTGGTGGGGACGATGCCAAGGATTTTCTAACGTCCTGTTGTGTGGCGTGTTGCGTCATTCGTAGGTACTGGCAAGTCGGTATTCATGGCCTACTTTTATGAGCGCTACAGTCGCGAGCACCCGGACGCAACGATCCTCATGGTCGCGTACAGCGGCCCGAGTAGCGTCATGCGGAAGGCGGTGGTGGCGGTCGGCGGCCGCGAGGTCGCCAGGGCGTACGATGCTGCGGCCATACACCAGATTATGCGCCAGTACGTCGAGCCCCGGCCCCGCGACAAGACGCTCTACCTGCTCGATGGTATGCCCCCAGCGATCCCCGCGGACGCCCATTGGGTGGCTTTTTCGTCGCCCCGCGACGCGTGGCGCAAGACGCTGCTGGAAAACGAGAGCGTGTGCACCGAGATGCTTTTCCCCGCGTGGGACCTCAATGAGATGATCGGCGCCGCCCGCGCCCTGGCGCGCTCGGATCTCCTCAAGCCCGTGAGTGTGAGTGAGCAGATGAGTTTCGGAGTGGATGAGGACAATGTTGATGATTACGGGAGCGATGAGGACTGTTCATATGCGCAGTCGGTGGTGGACTGGCGCTTTCAGTTCTTTGGTGGCGTCCCGCGGTGGTGCCTTTCGCGCTCGCAAGGCGCGGTGCGCGAGGCGAACGAGCGGCTGCGCGCCGAGTGGGAGGCGTTGACACCGACCGCAATGCTAGCCATCATGAAAGCTGGGATCGTGCCCGACCACGCACAGAACGTGCTCCACTACTGGCAGCCGGGGTCGCGCTGCGATTGGCGCGTTCACGTGGCCTCGCCCAAGTTGGATGACGAGATCATGAAGAGCGCGCCAGAACCGCGCACGATGCGAGCCTCGTGGTTAGATCACGTTTTGAGAGGCAGTTGATCCCTCTTTATTCGCAATAGCTGCTCGCAAGATCTACAAATTTACAAGACTACTCTACTCTTCCAGAATTTCCGTTCCGCCGAGTGACGCCGCGTATCCATTTTTTTTGGTTCTTGGTTCTCGATTCTCGGGTCATTTCTGCTCCCCCAACGCCAGTTGAAGTCCCGAGAGCGTTCCACGTGGATCAATCCGACGGATCAATCCGACGGTTCAATCCCCCCTTGAATATGGACACTATGAGGCCAATCACGCGCGCTCCGCGTCGCGCGGCGCGGCTGCTCCACGCGCTGCTGGCGTGTGCGCTGCTCATGGTGGCGCACGCGGCCGCGGCCGACGCGCCGGCCTTCCGCGTGGTGCGCTCCGTGGACGAGGTCGTCGCGTCGGTCGAGCGCGCGCGCCACGTGAGCGCCGTGCTGCTGGTCTCGTCGGGCGGCGACGCCAAGCTGCGCGAGCTCACGGGCGAGAACGAGGGCCGCGGCGACGACGACGCGCTCGCGGCCGCGCTCGCGGCGCAGTTCCCGCACGTGCGCAAGATCGCGCTGAGCCTCGCGGGCGCCGTGGATTTTTTGGTCGCCGACATTGCCGACGCCAAGGCCGTCGCGAAAAAGTGGAACGTCGCGGCGCTGCCGGCGCTCGTGGTGTACAAGGACGCGCCCAAGAAGAACCCGTACACGGGCGAGACGTACCGCGACGCGCTGCTCGCGCCCGTGGCCGTGCTGCAGCAGCCGCGCGAGCTCAAGAAGCTGCTCCGCGAGAGCATCCCGTCGACTTACGTGACCGAGTGGGCCGCGCTTAGCGGCGTCGCGTCGCTCACGGACGCGCAAAAGCAGCGCGAGAGCCAGGACAAGGCGGTCGTCGTGCTCGTGAGCAAGCAGACCGCGGCGTCACCGCTGTTCCGCGCGCTGTCGGTCGAGTTTGACGCACGCGGGCTCGCGTTCGCGTACGTGAACCACGAAGAGGCTGTCGCACAGGAGGCGATGAGCGCCTGGGGGATCGAAAAGTTGCCGGCGATCGTCGTGGTCAAGAGCCGCGAGAACTTGGAGGACCGCGTCGTGTTCCAGGACGAGTCCCAGATGCGCAAGTACGACGACCTCAAGGCTATGGTGGAGCCGTTCGCGACCGCCGTCGACGAGTCGGCGGAGCAAGATGGCAAGGCGGGCGACGACAAGAAAGGAACGCGTTCGGACATGCCGATGCTGACGAGCGCGACGTTTGACAGCACTGTGCTCGACTCCAAGCTCGTGTGGATCGTGTCGTTCATGGACGCTGAGACCGAGGCCAGCACCGACAAAAAAGAGTGGAAGAAGATGATGAACGACATCCAGAAGAAGTCGGGCATCGTCGCGGTCGGCGCGGTGAGCTGTGCGAACGACGCCGAGTTGTGCGAGAAGTACGGCGGTGCCGGCACAGTCCGCGTGTTCCCTATCCGTCAGGATGCCGTGACGGGCGAGATTGAGCGCGGTGACGCGTTCGACGACGTGTTCAAGACCGTGGAGGATGCCAAGCAGCCCGCGATCGACTCGCTCCCGGATGTTGTTCGCGTTATGGGCTCGGCGGCCGAGGTGAATGCGTTCATCTCGCGCGCGCTGATCGAGAAGGCCATGCCCGTGCTGCTCGTGACGAGCAAGATGGAGACGCCACCCATCCTCAAGTCGCTTGCGCTCTCGTTCCCATCGCAGCACCTCGCCGTTGGCGTGGTCTCGGACCTTGACCCGCAAGTCAAGCAAATGTTCAACTTGGCGCCGTCGGCCAAGTCGTCGTTCCTGTCGTTGATCGCGGTGGACGAGAAGAAGCTCCAGGCCGAGGGTCAGCCCGCGAACGCGTCGCCCTTTGGCGTCATCCTGTACGACAAGAAGACGATGGGTCCGTTGACATACCCAAACATGGTGCGGTACTTGATGAGCGTGCTCACGCAGTACCCGCACCCGAAGCCCCAGGCCCAAGCTGGTGATGGCGACGCAGAGTTCGCGTCTAGTGCGGAGGACAGCGTCAGCGCTGACATTGACGTGCCTTACCTACGTGAGGACAACTTGGACGCGCTCTGCAGCGGTACCAAGATCTGTGCGATCGGGTTCTTTGAGGGTCATGTGGACACGCTTAACGAGGAAGACTCGCCGCTGAGCAAGGCGGTGGGCGTGCTCAGCCAGGTGGCGGCCAAGTCGAAGAAGGCGCGCCAGCCCTTTCACTTTATGTGGACCAACGGCAAGTGTCAAAGCGCGTTCGCGGAGTCGTTTGGCGTCGGCGCGTTCCAGATGCCGACTGTGGTGGTGTACTCGCCGTCGAAGTCGCGGTACGCGACCAACATTGGCGTGTTTGATGAAGACAACACGGCCGGGTTCTTGAAGGGCGTGCTGCTGGGCAAGATTCCGACGACGACGCTGAACGAGGTTGCGGCGCTTCGCGGCGAGTGCACCGTGGAAGAGATCAGCGACAGCGCGGCGAGCGAGGCGCTGGCAGACGAAAGCGACGAGGACCTGCAGGACCTGCTGAGCGAGATTATCGGCGACGAGGCGGAGCAGCGACGCCAACTCGAGGAGGAACTCGCAAACGAGCGCAAGGCCAGCAAGAAGGACAGCTCCAAGAAGGACAAGAAGAAGAAGAAGAAGAAGGGTGGCAAGAAGCGACCTGGCTCCGACCGCGACGAGCTGTAGAACCATTTGGTTGGTTGCGGCCAGACCGAGCACACGGAGTCTCGGCGCATCCAGGTATCAGGCTTGGACTGCTGTGGATCCGATGGACGACTCGATTCAAACACCACGCGAGCCGTGACAGTATCGGGTAAATACGCGTTTCATGTTTTTTTTTCTTCGTCTTTCGCTTTTGAACGGGGAGACAGACGGCACGGAATGGAGTGCGCAACGCCAAGCCGCTCTATTTCGCGGACGAGAGGATCGCAGATCCATCGATCCACACCGCGACACGTTGGCGGCTCCGTCCAGCACTCTCTCGTCCCACCCATCCCCAACTTGCTCTGTCCACACAGCTAGTCCTATTGCGCGGCTGGGCGCTCTAGTTGGCCATTCGCCAGTCCTTCTTGAGCGGGCCGTTGATGCGCTTCTCGATCGTCTCGGTCTTGCCTGTAGAACGTAAACGCACACCGAGGCAGTTCGTTAGCATAACCCGTTGATAACCGCACGCGTCGTCGCGGAGAAGCACGCGGGCGGGGGCGTGACGCACCGCGGAAGGTGAGGCGGCCATAGACCTTGCCGTGCTTGAGGTCGGGCGACGGCTGCACGCGCGTGACCTCCCAGAACGACGGCTCCGGGAAGCGGTCCCAGATGCCGCGCGTGACCTTGTTGCCGAGACCGTAGTTGCGCGTGGGCGTGAGCACCTGGAAGATGTTGCCCGCGGCCTTGCGCGCCGTGGAGCCCGACATAGCTGCTGGATTCTGGAGGTTGCTGGATTTTCCGGGCGGAACGAATATGGGCGCCCACTGGCGCCAGTGGGCCGACCACCACAGGCGGCCCAACGCGCGATTTCATTGGACAAAACAGTTTCATGTTTGTTTTAGCGAATCGTTGTCATGCACTGGGTTGATTTCAGCCAACCAGCAGGGCGTGCTGATAATCACAGTGATGACCCATACAGATGCGCGGAATTACGCATAATGGACTGGCCGGACAAGCTCAGATCTTGGACGGGATGAGCTTGTACTTGGCGAAGAACTTCATCATGGGCGCGAGCTGCTCGTCGTGGTGCGGCAGCGTCTAGATAATATGCATCAGAGTGTAAGCGTTAGACCATGGAGTCCCTCTCGGGCGCGCGTCGCGTCATTAGTCCCCCACCTTCATGCGCTTGAGCCAGGCCGCGACGCGCGGGAACTTGGCGCCCACGTGCGGGAGCAGGCCCATGACCTCGAGCTGCACGACCTCGTTGTAGCACGACATGTCGGCGAGCGACGGGTGCGACTGGGTCATGAGGAACTCGTTGCCGTGGCGCAGCCAGAACTCGAGCATGGCCAGGATGCCGTCGATGGTCTTGCCCTTGCGCTTGAGCGCGGCCTCGATCTCGGGCGTCGCGCGGCCGAGGTTGGCCTGGATCTGGTCCACGAAGATCTTGGACGACATGCGCGCGTTGTGGTGGTGCCAGTTCATGTACTCGTGGATCTGTGCGGGTAACACAACGTCCATTTGCATCCATGTGAGGGACACACACCACCAGGATTCTCAGGAAAGAGCGAACGTACGCGAGCGCGGGTCTTGAGGTCCTTCGGGTACCACTTGTCCCAGCCGTGCTTGTCCGCGAGGTAGGTCATGATGGCGTGGCTGCGGTACACACGTTCCCCTTGTCAGTATCGTACCCGCTGGCCGCACCATCGAAGCGCGTACCTCTCCGTGAGGATCCAGTCGCCATCCTTAAGAACCGGGACCTTGCCCATCGGGTTGACCGTCTTCTTGAACTCGGGCGTGCGCGACTCGCCCTTCATCAGCTCCACGTTCTGGTACGTGAACGCGTGGTCGTTCAGCTTGCACAGCCACGCGACTAAAACCCACGAGATCAGATCAGATAAGCTCGCTCCTCCAGGGTCTCCGATAAAGCTCTTCACGTTGCCACTCACTCGCGCGCGCCGGCTGGCTCACGGGGTTGGCGTAGATCACTTCCATCTTCCTCTCTCTCTCTGTCTCCTTCTCTGCTCTGCGTAGTGCTGTTGCTGGAGTGCCGGGTGAGCGCCGCCCCGAACGAGCCCTTTCCCGGTGTTGGGAATCCGGCGAGCTCGAATTGCCTTGACCTGCCCTGTTTACGACATCGCATTCCGCCTGCAAGTTCAACGTGTGATGGGCAGCCACCTTAAACTAGGACTGATCGCCGAAATGAGCCGTCGTTGACGTGGGTCACGCTAAACACACTGTGGATCTTGAAGCGTCGCAATGAACATGACATACTGGTAGACCGTCTTTCTTGAGTCATGAGCTGTTGCTGTTGCCGTCACCTCGAGATAGGAGGCAGCCGCGACGGTAGTCGCTACGTGCGGATGGTGGAAGGAAGGACGGAAGCCAGAGGCGACGCGGTGGCTCTCGCCCGTTGAAAGAGTTACTCGTTCAACACCAGGCCGCCTCTGGCTCTGGTCGAGCTTTCATTTGCACCCCGCGTGTGGAGGAACCTCGACTGTCGCTGTAGGTCTGCTAGCAGATGCGTGGTGCGTATGTGTTGGCAAGATGGCAGGTATATCTTGTATTTCGTTGGCTCGCTGTTGAAAGGACTGCATCACACCACCAACACGTCTCGAAAATAGCCACCTCCGATCACAGGGGCTCATCGCTCACGGAACAAGGGTCACTTGGTCATTTGGGAAACCCCTCTCGGGCTCCCATCAAAGTCGCTCTCTCAGCACACAACGTTAATAATATCTGTGGTCACCCTCAATCCCAGCAACGCTTAAGAAAAACGCCAATGAGTGAGGAGCGTAGGCCAGATCCATCGCGTTTCCTCTGGAGGCAAATATAGCGCGTGCGCTGCGGTCAGAACTCCTGATCCCTACTATCTCGCTCACCCTCGACTTTCAGGGGAAGATAGAGAGTGAGCCTATATTTACACACGTCGGCGCTACGTTTTCCGTTTTCCCTCGCTCCTCTCCCCCTCGCATCCAGGGCAAGCGTATGGGCGCTGGCTCGCTCCACTCACGCCCGTCTTTCTGTGTGTCTGTCTATCTATCTATCGCTACCGAACGCAGGGCGGGAGACGGCCATCGCCATCACCCGGACGCCTCATCAACGCGTCGTTGCAAGCTGAGAGGCCGCACCGAATCCCCCCGCAGTGGAACAAGGACGCCCGTCGTGGTAGTTGTCGCTAGCTCGCGCGGTCGACGACGCCAGCTGCGCACCCTCCGCGGGCCTCGTGAAGAAGTCCAAGTTTTCGCTGTCAGTGCCGTCGCTGACAGCGGCTCTGCGCACTGCCGACGGCGACGCGAACGCGAACGTTCCTTCTGTAGCGACTCGCCACACGTTTGTGACGGCGTTCGTGCCTTCGATCAAAGAGAAGAGCGAGGACGCCGAGGCTGAACCACCCGCCGACGTAGTCCGCGCGCAACAAGACTGCGAGCGTCGCACCTTCACACAGCGGACATCGCCCACCGCCCAGTTGCGCGGCCGCAAGAAGCCGTCGTTCTTGACTAACACCTCCTCCTCCGCGTCGTCGTCTGTCCCAGGCGACCAAGCGAGCACGCTGCCGGTCACGTTCGCTGCGCTCACGCCCACGCCGCCGGCACAGGCTGGCGCGGGTCATAACACTGCCACGACCGCGATGGGTTCGGCCGGTAATGCTCCCGGTGGAAAGACCGGCTCGACGGGGAGCGCCGAGGGCGCGCAGGCCAACGCCGTGCTCAACCAGGAGCGCGTGAACCAGCGCGTGTCGCGCATTTACCCGCTCACAGACTCGGTGTACGTGGCCAAGACCAAGAAGACGCCTGTGGAGGTCAAGTTCCACCCGGTCACGAGCCAGTTCGTGAATGAGGCGCGGCTCGAGAAGCTCTATCAGGTCACGTTCGCGCGCGAGAACTCACCGCGATCGTCACGAATCGCGAGTATCTTCTTCTTGCTTTACCTCGTGTTCACGGGCTCAAACCTCACCAACCTGTTCTCGGACGACAAGAAAGTGCGGTCCGAGTCGATGCTCTACTGCCTGCTCGTGTTCACGCCGATCCTGCCAATCCCGTTCTTAATCTACTTGAGCCGTCAGCGCAAGTACGAGATTCAGTTCCAGCGCATCTACACGGTCATTCTGCTCTGCTGGGCCTTCTCACTGCTCAGCGGCGGCATGTACTCGATGCTCACCGAGTGGTACAACTACGTCAACAAGGACGTAGACTTTTTGATGTCCGTGCTGGGCATGGACAAGGAGACCGAGCCGATCTACTACATCAACGACACAGCTATGCCTTCGTGGGCATTCGAGTCGCTCCAGGGCACGCGCCGCCAGGTGCTCCAGAGCTACACCAAGCTCGTGCTCCTGCCGGCCGCGACCATGAATGTCAACCTGGTGCGGCTCATCATGGTATTCGTGTTTATCCCGCTGCTGCGTATCGACACGCTCCACTTTGCGATCGCCGGTATCCTCACCTGCGTGGCGTACATGGTGCTCACGTTCATGTACTACCCGAGCACGGACTCGGGTCCGTTCACGCAGAACCGCATTCTCGTGCTCTGCTTCCCGATCGTGTTCGCGATGGTTATGCTCGTGCGGAATCGCGATGTCGACCGCGTGATCCGCCAGGACTTTCTCCACGTCTGGGCTGTCGAGCTCGAGGCGGAGAAGGCCACGCGCGAGAAGAACCTCATCGCCGAGGAAAACCGCAACCTCAAGAAGGAGCTCGCGCAGCGCGACTCAGAGTTCGCGCTTGACCTCACTTCGCCGCTCCACTCGATGCTTGCCGAGCTCAAGAACTTCCTGGACGAGACTGAGATGAGTGACGAGTCCATGAAGCGTGGGCTCGCGATCGTGCGAAACTTGTCCAAGCTCGACACGAACCTCTTCATGCCCGACATCCGCGCACAGATGAAGTCGAAGGAGGAGGTCGACGCCGACACCAAGAACTGGGCGCTCTCGGTGCTCGCGCGCAAGGACTACCAGGCCACTTCGCGCACGCACGCAACCATGTCACTGAGCTCACACTCAAACAGCGACACGCGGCGCAGCTACCAGGACAACATCGGCATGGCGAGCCAGAACGGCAGCATGAACATCATCGCACCGCTGCCGACGATGCCCAGCTGGGAGGATGACATGCTCGCGCGCGTCAAGACACGCATTCATCAGGACGGCTGGGACCTGGATACGCTCAAAATGGCCGAGATCACGAACGGCCGGCCACTCATGTACGTCACGGCCGCGATGTTCGACATCCACGAGCTCCATGAGGAGTTCCGCATCGAGAAGATCGTGCTGCGCAACTTTTTGTACACGCTCGACGACGGGTACCTCGCGAACCCGTACCACAACTCGAGCCACGCCGCGGACGTCGTGAACTCGGTCAACTACTTGATGACGCGTCTAAACGATGGCCAGATCCGCGACACGCTCACGAACCTCGAGTTCTACGCGGCGCTCGTGGCCGCTGCGATCCACGACTTCCGCCACCCGGGCAAGTCGAACAACTACATGATCAAGTGCAAGCACGACCTCGCGATCCAGTACAACGACCGCAGCATCCTCGAGAGCATGCACCTCGCGGAAACGTTCTTCGTCATGCGTTCGCCGCAATGCGATATCTTCGGGCGCATGAAGGACAAACCGTACCGCGAGATACGCAAGGCCATCATCGAGATGGTTCTGAGCACCGACCTTTCGATGCACTTGCAGCTCGTGGGCAACCTCAAGGCGCTGCTGCTGCAGGACCAGTCAGCCGCGGCCTCGGGCCAGTCGGGCAGCCCGCGCGCGGTCACAGATCCGATGATGATCATGAAGGTCGTGATCAAATGCGCCGACATCGGCCACGCCGCGAAGGAGCGGCGGCTCCACGTGATCTGGTCCTCGCTGATTATCGAAGAATTTTTCCTGCAGGGCGACAATGAGCGCGCCAACAACTCGGATATCTCGCCGTTCATGGACCGGCATTCCGAAAACAGCGCAAAGGTACGAAAGAACGAACTAATGGACATGGCTATGGCTGTTGATGGAACTAACTGTTGGTGATGGTGATGATAGAACCAAGTCGGTTTCTTCGAGTTTATCGTGCTGCCGTTCTACGACACCGTGTCGCAGGTCGTCTTTGACAAGGAGTTTGCCGTCATCCACAACATTGCCAAGCACAACTACAGCCTGTGGAAAGAGTCCGATAAGCGGCAGCTCACGTCGATCGTCGCCATCAAGAACGAGGTGTTCCTGAACGACTCGGTACAGGTGCCGATGCCATAGACCGCGGCGAAAGCGACGCGTTTCTCCGAGTGATGTGACCCACCCACTCGCGGCCCTCCTCTCGACTCGGTTTTAGCTTTCAGAGTCTCCTCGGCGTGGTCCTCGCGTATGAGAAGGGGTTGAGAACGCGGAGTGGAGCCCGTCCGCGTCGCGAGGGGAGGCAGCCGTGTCCCCGTACGATCGAACATGGAAACACGTCTTCGCAGTGATTGCAGTTCGCGTGGGTGGTGCATGTACAGACAGTAACGGACAGGTACTGCCCTCTACCACCCGCGCGTATTCCCTGCCCCCGTCCAGCGCCAGTGCAAGCGTGATAGAACTTTAGACGAACCCATTCCACCCCCATCCTGAGGCGGAGTGAACCAACTATGTATGACAACGACCTCATCCTAATACACGGCCAGCATATTCTCGTGGCTCCATCATCTCTGCCCTACAACGCAAGGCGACACCACGCACCGACTGGAGAGGAACCTCAACTCCGACTTCGACTACTACAAGACTCCCGGCTGGTACACAGGCGCACAGCAACAGACACACGCGTATTCTCGTGGCTCGAGCCCTCCGATCAATTCAAACCGCCTCGTCCCATCACCATCACTCATGCCGTACCTCTTCGCGTCTCACGTCGCCGACAGTCCCGAAATGATCCCGTGTTTGCATTTTCCACCAATCATATCGAATCTATTTAACCTATCCGCCCCAACCCAGTCGTTAGCAACATCTCCCTTGAACCTCCACACGTTTGTTCCGGACGATCTCCCCAACCTGCGTTTTTGCCTCGTCGGGCCTTCTCACTCTCAAGACGACGACCTTCCCTTCCTTCAGGTACAAGCGGCCGCCAAGCGCAAGGCGCCTCGTTTCCTCCTTTGCTCATTCCTCTTTTGCTCCCCTCCCGCTCGACAGGAGTCGTCCTCTCCAGTCGCGAGTTCCCCCCGTCAGTTCTCTCCCCCGCTTTTCTTTCTGATACCATGTCGTCCCCCGCCGAGTTCTCGGTCGCGACGTGGCCGGCCAAGCGCATCCGCCAGACCTTCCTCGAGTTCTTCGAGAAGCACGCGACGCTGCCGCACACGATGTACCCGTCGTGCCCGGTCGTGCCGCTCGACGACCCGACGCTGCTCTTCATCAACGCCGGCATGAACCAGTACAAGCCGATCTTTCTGGGCCAGGTGGACCCGTCGCACCCGATGGCCAAGCTCACGCGCGCGGCCAACTCGCAGAAGTGCATCCGCGCCGGCGGCAAGCACAACGACCTCGACGACGTCGGCAAGGACGTGTACCACCACACGTTCTTTGAGATGCTCGGCAACTGGAGCTTTGGCGACTACTTCAAGCAGGAGGCCGTCGACATGTCGTTCCGCCTGCTCACCGAGGTCTACGGCATCGACGCGAACCGCCTCTACGCCACCTACTTTGGCGGCGACGAGAAGCAGGGTCTCCCGTCGGACGAGGAGACGCGCCAGCTCTGGCTCAAGCACCTCCCCGCCGAGCGCGTGCTGCCGTTTGGCTGCAAGGACAACTTCTGGGAGATGGGCGAGACCGGCCCGTGCGGCCCGTGCACGGAGATCCACTACGACCGCATCGGCAACCGCGACGCCGCCGCGCTCGTGAACGCCGACCGCCCGGACGTGATTGAGATCTGGAACAACGTGTTTATCCAGTTCAACCGCGAAGTGGACGGCAAGCTCGTGCCGCTGCCGAGCAAGCACGTCGACACGGGCATGGGCTTTGAGCGCCTCGCGTCGATCATGCAGGGCAAGGACTCGAACTACGACACGGACGTATTCACGCCGCTGTTCGCCGCGATCCAGGGCCTCTGCAAGAGCGAGCCGTACACGGGCAAGCTCGGCGCCGAGGACCCGCTGCTCAAGGACATGGCCTACCGTGTCGTTGCTGATCACATCCGTACGCTCACGTTCGCGATCACGGACGGTGCTGTTCCCAGCAACGATGGCCGCGGCTACGTGCTGCGTCGCATCCTGCGTCGTGCCGTGCGCTACGGCCAGCAGTTCCTCAACGCGCCCAGCGGCTTCCTCTCGAAGCTTGTGCCGGTCGTGGTGGAGATGCTCGGCGAGGCGTTCCCGGAGCTCAAGGCCAAGCAGGCCGAGGTCACTGAGGTCATCCTCGATGAGGAGCAGTCGTTCGGCCGCACGCTCAACAAGGGTATCGAGCGCTTCAAGAAGATTGCGCAGACCATCAAGGAGGCCAAGGGATCGGTTGTGCCGGGTGAGGACGCGTTCTTCCTCTACGACTCGATGGGTTTCCCCATCGATCTGACCCAGATCATGGCTGAGGAGGAGGGACTCACCGTTGACATCAAGGGCTACGAGGAGCAGATGAAGCTCCAGAGCGAGCGCTCGAAGCTGGACCGCAAGAAGGGTGGCAACTCGGGCGTGCGCCCGCTCGTGCTTGAGGCCGCTGAGACCAGCGCGCTCGCTGGCAAGGGCATCAAGCCCACGGACGACTCGTTCAAGTACGAGTGGGACACGACTGTCAAGGCCAAGGTCCTTGCTGTGTTCACGACCACGGAGACCACGTCGGCGTTCGTCGATGAGGTTAAGGCTGGCGACTACGAGCGTGTCGGCATCATCCTCGACCAGACCACGTACTACGCGCAGTCGGGTGGCCAGATCTACGACACGGGTGTGCTCACGGCTGCGGGCTTCACGCAGGAGGTGGACTCGGTCGAGTCGTATGCCGGCTACGTGATGCACATGGGTCCGATCGAGTCGGGCTCGATCAAGGTGGGCGACGTTGTGGAGGCCAAGGTCGACTACGTGCGCCGCCGCAAGATCGCGCCGAACCACACGATGACCCACGTTCTCAACTTCGCGCTGCGCAAGGTGCTCGGCACCAACGTGGACCAGCGTGGCTCGCTCGTCGACGAGCTGCGTCTGCGTTTCGACTTCACGACCAACAAGGCGCTTAAGCCCGAGCAGCTCGCTGAGGTCGAGTCGATCTGTGACTCGATCATTAAGCAGGAGCTCGAGGTGTACACGCAGGACTCGCCGCAGGCCCACGCCAAGCGCATCCAGGGCCTGCGCGCGGTCTTCGGCGAGACCTACCCGGACATGGTCCGTGTCGTGTCGATTGGCCAGGAGATCAAGCCGGTACGGTTGCGGTTCACTATCTCGAGTGTGAGGAGATTTCACCCCGTGTGCTGACCCTTTACCCGTGTATATTCTTGTAGATGCTCGAGGACCCGGAGAACAGCGCCTGGAGCAACTACTCGGTCGAGTTCTGCGGTGGTACCCACTTGAAGAACACCCGCGAGGCCAAGAAGTTTGTGCTCTTCGAGGAGGGCGCCGTCGCCAAGGGCATTCGTCGTGTCTCGGCTTACACGGGCGAGGCGGCCGACGAGGCCGAGGCTCGTGCGGCCAAGCTCCAGGAGAGCCTTGACGCCGTGGCCAAGCTTGAAGGCAGCGCGTTCATCGAGGGCGTGACGGCCTTCCGCCCGGTGCTCGATGTCTCGCTCATCTCGCTGCCCACCAAGGACAAGCTCCGCAAGCAGCACGACGGTCTCGTTGACCGCGTCAAGAAGATCCGCAAGGAGCTTGCTGCCCAGCGCGCTGCGAACGGCGTGCGTGACGCCTCGGCTGAGGCCACCAAGGCCCAGGCCGCGGGCCAGGAGTTCATCGTTGTCAAGTTTGACGTCGGCACGGACGCCAAGCTCGGCCGCGACATGCTCGAGGCCATGGCGACCGTGCTCCCGAACGGCTCGTTCCTGATCTTCAGCACGGACTCGGACGCCAACAAGACGGCCGCGTATGCGCGCGTGAGCGAGCACCACATCGCGTCGCGACAACTCGATGCGCGCGCCTGGGTGAACGACGCGCTCGCCGTGATGAACGGCAAGGGCGGCGGCAAGCCCGCGGACGCCGCTGGCCAGGCCAAGACCACCGAGAAGGTGGACGAGGCCGTCGCGCTCGCCAAGGCCTTTGTGGCCAAGTAAGTAGACGGTATCGCGCGCCCCCCGCATTAGGCAACAACCAAAGCGGCAACCGAAGACAGAGCCGCGCCCGTTGCATGCATTCCAGTGAGGTAGGGAGCCTCGCCTTCATCGAACAGAGGCGTGTCGCTCCAGTTTGTATTTCCATCATCCGCAAAAGACGAGGAAACCATGTGTAGCCATCTCTTTGATCATAGATCTCCACCTGTTCGACGTGATCGATAGGTATCAGTTAGGTTCTTTGCGGTTACAACCACATGCCCCTTCCCGCCACTTTTTGTGTTGTTCCATTTTGCACCGAGGACAGAATGACCGACCGCCTTCATCAGGAACTGCTCGCCGTGCCGGGCCTCGAGCAAGTGGTAGGGAGCCGCGGCGCACTCATTTTACCATAAACATGGAAGAGCTGATCAAGGGCTATCGGCTCGTGGTGGTTTCGTGCGCGTAGACGGGCTTGCAGCTCCAGGAGCTGCCCTGGAAGACCCGCGAGCAGATCCTCGTCGCGCTCTTTCAAGAGGTGCGTTGGCGCGCGCGCCTCGCTGGCTCAGTCTGGGGCCACACGTCACGCTTCGTCTAACGGTATAGCTGTCGATTGCGTGTGGACACAGCACGCGTCGTCGGTCGTTGTGGCCGAGGAGCTGCGCGTCAAGAGCCGCGACCGGCGTCTCGAGCGCAAAACGGAAAAGGCCGACAACACGTGCGATTGACTATCTCCCATTTGTGTGTGGAGAATGAAAGGCAGGCGTTTCTAATTCCCATGTGTGTTGGATATGTGTAGAGAACGGGATGTCGTGCGCAAGAACGAGGAGCGATTCCGGTCCGAGTTCATGCAGGTCGCGGCGGCCGAACTCGCGGTGCGTTCTAGAATTTGACCACCAGATCAATTAGTTTTCCTTTAGCGTCATGCGCATATGTGGGTTACTACTGACGTGATGCGATGTAATGTAGCGACTTGGCGCGCCGGCGATGATCACGTGGCAGAAGCTGGTTTTCGATCGCGACTGCTGCGCCCAGGCGTTCCGCATCTTACTCACGAAGATCAAATCGGCCAAGCGCAGTAACAACAGCTCGATCCAGTCAGTGCGGCGGCCTATCACGCTGGCAAAGCGCTTCACGACACCTGAAGCCGAAGTACCCAGTGCGGAGGGTGACCAATGGGGCGACACAGACGCAGCAAGTGAGACAGCGTCCGCGATGGCAGCATCGGATAGCCAACTGAGCTCGGAAACGGTTCTCCCGCGCATTCCGAGTGGAGTTAAAAGCACAGTCAAGCCGCGTGTGGGTCCGCCGCGGCGTCTCAGTAAGCCTGCACCGTCGGAATGGAATGCAGACACCAGAGTCGATGGTTCCTCGAGTTGTATCGCGGAGGATGAGAGGCTGGAGACGGAGGCGCGGGATGCGCCTTTCGGGTCCGCTGAGATATCGATCCAACGGACCACAATCAAGCCTGTGGTTTCCGCGTCAACTTCAGCATTCGCAGCGAAGCTAAAGAAACGCCAACTCAACAGCCTACAACAAGAGAATGCTGCGCTGGTGAACGAGAACACTGCCTTGCGGAACGAGATCGCGCACCTCGAAGCGGTCGTGGCGACCCTCCAGGTTGGGAACAACCAGACTGCAACGACCGGCGATGCCGAGAGTGCTCACCAAGCGAGGATGAAGCTTCTTCGGGCACAGAATTTGCAGCTACAGCGGCAGATTAGGCTTCTTCAAGACGCGATGCTCGAGCGAGAGACGGCCGAATCGATGCTATTGACCGCGCTGTCGCACTGGCGCGAAGTCATAGCCGCTGGTCGCGATGAAGCGGAAGCTGCTGGGGTCGAGGAGCAGGCAAGAACCAACGATGGGAAGCCCGCACAGTGGATGCTGGCCGTGCCGGAGCGTCTGCTGGACGAACTTGGACGTGTCGAAAGCCAGATTGACCACGCTAAGAAAACCATGAGCCTCGCGCATGAAGCCAAGTTGCGAGTCGGTGGAACAGCGGCAGACTTTCTCAGGCACACTTCGACATCTTCGACCGTGCCATTCAGCGCCATATACGTTCCAGGCATCGCGCATTTACGTGTTGAGAGGGTGAAGTCGTTAGAGGCGTCGCTCGCCCAAACGCTGCGAGCGCTGGAGGCTATGTACGACGAGATTCTCCGTTCTGTAGCCCCACGAATGGCCAACCAAGCGGGTCGCGGTCGCCAGGAGAGCGAAACACATGGGAGTACTGGTCTGGATCGTTTGCTCGCATCAATTCGAGGCGTACTGGTTGAAGTCACCGCGTTTGGTGTCGTTGTACCTGCAGTGAACCCATCTCTGCACGGTCTCGGTCAAGGTGAGGACGAATCACTCGTTACGGTCGCGCAGGTGTTGCGTGCATACACGACGGCAGGCGCTCCAGCAAGTGGCGTGAGTGCCAAAGAGAGAGAGAAGCAACTGAAGGCCATGCTCAAGCAGATTCAAGCGAGCGAATCCGCTGCCCAGCGAGAGTGCAGCCAACTTCAAAAGGAGGCTGCTTACTGGAAGAACGCGTGGGCCACTCAGGAACAGCTCCTCCGCACGCTCGTGCAACGCGTCCGAGCTGTGGGTGACAAGAAGATGCAATGGGCCGAAGGCTATTTGGTGCACCCGCTTCGCGAGTTACAGGAAGTATGGACAAGTTTCCAGCGAACGCAGCACTCGCAGCAAGATCAACGCCTCCACATGAACGCATACCTACCGTTACTTATTGACACGTTACAGCGCCACGAACCCGTATTGTGTCTCGAGGCAATTGATCAGTGGCAGCAGTATGCAGCCAGGTACAACAGTGAGATCACCGAGCTGTTCGCCGATTACGACGCCAACTGCGCGCTGTTGAAGAGCTACGTTGCGACCGCCACATCGTGATCCAGGTTGTGGAGCACGGCGACCTGATCGACAACGCGTTGCTGATGATCCTGGAGGTCTTGGTACTCCCAGCGCTCTGCTTCTTCCAGCATCGGGTCGAAGATTTGCTTGCTCGGATCCGTCACACCGAGCAGCGCCTCTACGACGGCAGCACCGCAGAAGGGCACGTAGATTTCAGAGTACCCACCTTCGTGAGCGAAGACGATGCGGCCACCGCACAGCTCTGCAGCGGCATCCACGAGCTGCGTCGCCATGGACCGGAAGGCCTTGCTGCTCAGGATCATCGCGGCGAGCGGGTCGGCGTAGGAAGCGTCAAAGCCCGACGAGACGAGGATGAAGTCAGGCTTAAAGCGGTGCAACGCTGGTATCACGATCCGTTTGAACGCGTACTCGTATGCTCCACGGCCCGAACCGGGCGGAAGCGGCACGTTCATCGTGAAACCCTCTCCCTTGAGCGTGCCGATGTCTTCCCAGTGGCCACTGTCCGCCGGGTAGTTGTTGGCTTGGTGGAGTGAAACCAGCAGCACGCTGTCGTCGTCATAAAACATGTCCTGCGTGCCGTTGCCGTGGTGGACGTCGTAGTCGACGACCGCGACGCGCGCGATGCGGTCCGGGTACGCACGCTGTAAGTGGCGCGCCGCGACCGCAACGTTGTTAAAGATGCAGAAGCCCATGCCGCGAGTCGGCGTCGCGTGATGGCCCGGCGGGCGCGTGAGCGCGTACGCCGCGTGGACGCGACCCTGCATCACGGCGTCGCAGGCCGCGAGCACGCCACCAGCCGACAGGCAGGCGATGTCGTAGCCGTACTTGGAGAACGGCGCCTCCTCACCGGCGTCGCCGCCCTCCTCGCGCTGCGACTTCTCCTGGATCTCGCGCACGTAGTCGGCATCGTGGACGGCCAGGAGCTGCGGCTCCGTGGCCGCGACGGCGCGCACGGGCTCGAGCCGGTCGAGCACGCCGGAGACCGCGAGCAGCGCGTGGAGGCGGCGCTTGCTCTCGGGGCTCTCCCAGTGCCGGAAGGGCTCCGTGAGCGGCGTGTACGAGAGGCTCCACGGGCGGTGCCACAGGTACCGCTCCTCGAACACGTACCCGACCTTGCGCGCCATGGATCCGCTAAGCGTCGTATTTGGAGCCCTTCGTGTGTTGGGAGTTGGGAGCTGGCCAACTTGAAGATCCCAACGACTTGGGCAGCCAAGGAAAAATATATACCGGTACGAAACCGGTTTTTTCAGTTGTGTGGGTTCGAAACTTCGACAACCGGGTTTGTTGGCTGGACGGCAACATCCTCATCCGCATCACCACGTCATGATGCGCCGCGCCGGTCGCTCGCTGTTCGCGCGCCGTAGCGCCGCACCGTGGCGCCTCACGGGCGCGCAGGCTGGACCACTGCAAAGCGCGGTCTTCGGCCGTTCGAACGCGCCCATGCCCGTCTCCCAGCGCGCTCTGTGGGCTGCGAACGCGCGCGGTTTCCACGCGACTTGTGTGGCGCAGCACGCCCACGGCCACGGTCGCGAGGCCATCCCGGTGGACCAGGTCGTGGGCCACATCGAGCTCATGGAGAGCTGGTCGTGCAGCGGCTGCGGCATCGATCTGCAGACCGAGGAGCCGGCGAGAGTCGGGTATTTGCCCAAGGCGCTGCTGGGCAAGATCACGCACATCCGCGAGCTCAAGAAGCTGCGCTGTGAGCGGTGCTTCAACATCACGCACTACGGCAAGATCACGGACGCCAAGCTCCCGTACAGCGAGTACGAGAAGCGCCTGCTCGAGCTCAAGGGCAAGGACATGCTGCTGATCCAGCTCGTGGACATCCTCGACATCTCGGGCAGCCTGCTCCCCAAGGCGCGTCACTTGTTTGGCAACAAGGACGTCATGCTCGTGGTCAACAAGGGCGACCTCGTGCCCGAGAAGTCGGGCATCCGCCGGCTCATGCGCCGCATCCAGACCCAGGCCAAGTGCGTGCTGTTTTGTCCCCAATGTGGTGAACACGAGCTGTGTGGCATTCTAATGTGTTGCTGTTTTTTGAATGGGAAACAGGGCCGCTGGCATTGAGAACATTAAGGCCGTGTACCTCGTGAGCGCAATGAAGGGCATCGGCATGAAGGAGATCGTCGAGGACGTCAAGAAGTTTCGCAAGGGCCGCGACATTTGCGTTGTGGGCGCTGCGAACGTCGGTAAGTCGACGTTTCTCAACTCGCTCATGAAGTTTCTCGTGGACCGCAAGTGGCAGCACAACCACCGTAAGTACATGAAGCACCCGCAGGTGTCGCTCGAGGAGCTGAGCGCGGAGGACGCCGAGCAGCTGCTCAACATGGATGATGACGTCGACGACTCAATCGCGGCGGTGCTTACTGATGTCACCAAGGACGAGGAGATCGACGTGCACCTCGAAGAGGGCGAGACCGTCGATATGTACGAGGACGCCGACGACGAAGAGCGCGAGATGACGACCTCACCGCTACCGGGCACGACACTCGCCGTGCAGCACCTGCCCGTGATGGCCAACAATGAGCTCTTCAACGTGCTTGACACGCCTGGTCTGATTGTGGACTCGAAGCGCCAGAAGCTCATCGAAGTACTCGCGCTGGATGGCGCTGCACAGCTCAAGAACGTGTTCCCTTCCAAGACGCTGCCGGTACGTGCATTGTTTCCATGAAGAGCGACTATAATATTTTGCCTTGGGTGTCTGACATGTCGTTTGTGCTGATTGATGCCGTCTAGATGACGACCTATCGTATGCAGAGCGGCCGCTCGCTGTTCTTGGGAGGCCTCGCGCGATTCGACTACGAGACTGCCGAGGGTCTTGAGAAGGACAAGAACCTGTTGCTATTCACATGGCATGGTGTTCTCCCGGGTCATCTCACCAAGACTGCGCGTACGTATCTACATCACCTTTCACTATTGGTGTTGCCCTCTGACCGACATTTTTCTGACATGCAGACGCCTCCGAGACATTCCTACGCCATGCGGGTGGTTTGCTGTCGCCGCCTCGGGGCCTTGATGCACTTAGCTACACGGGCCCTCTGCTTCACGCGAGCGACCTGTACCTTAAGGACTACATCACGAAGGAAGTGCTCACCAAGTCCAAGAGCACGAAGAAGCCCAAGCGCACGAGCGTCGTGGAGCTCGAGATCCCGGGGTTCGGCTGGCTCACGATCACGGCTGTGGACTTGGATGGCACGCAGGCCGCGGAGCAGACGCTGCAAAACGCCAAGCTTTCGATCTCGACTTGCCGTGGCGTCACGGTTACGCCTCGCTCGCCGCTGTTCCCGTTTGAGATGTCGACATCCAAGAGTGCGACTTGGAAATCGTGAGAATCTCGTGACGTTCTCCCCCACCCACATAGAAACCCACACTACGCAGGATCACATACACTCGTCTTTGAAAGAAACTCTATCAACTGTATTCTCTCTCTTGTAGGCAAACAGGAGTTGTGTATGGTGTGTATGGTTGGGGATTACATCTGGATCTTGCTGAAGTACTGCACTAAGCAGAGGTTGTTGTGGAGCAGCTGCTGCAAGTGCTCCCACTGGCGCTGTTGCACGGCGCAGAGCGACTCGACGCGCGCGAGCAGCTCGGCGTTCGCGACCAGGAGCTGCTCGTAGAGCTTGAGGAAGCGGTTCAGGTACGCCTGGAGCACCTGGAAGTGGCGGCGCGTGGCCATCTCGTCCTCGAGGAATGCGAGGAACAGGCCCAGCAGCTCCTTGCCTTCATCGTCGAAGTCGCCCATGCACAACGTGTTGAGCTCCACGTCCACGGCCGATGCCGACAGCGTCTGGAGGTACGCGGCCACGCGGTGGAACTTGGTGCGGCGCGCGTGGAGGTCGTCCTCCGACGCCAACACGGTCTCCCCTTCTCGCTCGTCCTCTTCCTCAACTGCCTGCACGAGAAGCGCCGCCAGGCGGCATCTCGTCGTGACCATGCCCGTACTCTTGACGATGCGCGAGCCCTTGGCGACGGGCTCGGCTGAGCCCGAGGCAGTCACGGTCTCCTCGTCCTCGCCATCTTCGTCGCCCCAGGCCTCGTCGTCGGAGCCCACGCCCCAGCCGGCCATCGGCTCGCTGTCGCTATCCTCGGCATCGTCACCCTTGGCCGCCTTGCCGCCGTCAGTAGCCACCGGTTTTTGTTCTTCCTTTTTCTGCATGTCCGCGATCGGCACGAACGTCGGCTCCACGTCGTTCTTGCGCATGGTCTGCAAGAAGAACGGTGCCTTCTCGGGTGCCTTCGGCGGCTCAATGGGCTTGTTGCGCTTCTTGATGAGCTCCAAGTGGAAGAGGGACTCCCAGTAAGCGCGCGGCGCCGTCGAGAGCGTGATGAGCGAGTCATCGAGTGGCTCGACGTCGCTGCCCGCGCCGCCTTCTGTGTCAGTCTTGTCGCCCTCGGCATCGGTCGGCTTAAGCGAGGCGTCCGTTGGCACACGGCCGTTGTCCACGACGACGACCGGGTTCCGCTCCGAGCCGAAGCCCAGCGCGTCCTCGTTCTCGACTTCGTTAAGCGCAACGGGCATGTCCAGCAGCGCCGGCGACTGCGGCTCCGAGTCGAGGAACCCATCGCTGAAGAACGCGCGGTTCGCCCAGAGGTAGATGCCCACGTGGCCCACGTGCGTGGTCGCGAGAAATTCGCCCGTGGGCGAGACGGCGAGACCCGTGACGGGCTTCTGGAACTTGACCCAGTCGACGCACTTGGCGGTCGGGATGTCCCAGACACGCAGACTCGCGTCGGCAGAGGATGAGAAGAGCCAGCGCGCGTCACGCGAGAACTGGAGGTCCGTGAGTCGGTGCGTGTGGCCGTGGAAGCGACGCACGAGCTTGCGCGTTTGCACGTCGAACACGCGGATGATCTGATCGTCGGTCGCGACTGCGAGCATGTTCGAGTCCCGGTGGAGCTCGATCTGGGAGATCGCAGAGCCCACGTCGATCTGGAACAGTAGTGCGTGCGTGCGGAAGTCCCAGAACTTAAGCTTGCCGTCGATGCCCGCGGAGACGACCTGCGCGTTGAGCGCGTCGACCACGACGCCGCTCACGGGCCCGTCGTGGAGGTGCACGATGCTTGTGTCCTGGCTCTCGACCAGCTGGCTGCCGGGCAGCACGAGCGAGCGGATAACCTGTGCCTTGGGCGTCGCGGCCGTCGGGTACGAGCCGCGCTTGTCCCCGGACTGCATGTTGTAACGGTAGACCGCGCCACCGACCGAGCCCACAAGCGCAAAGTTGCCGCACGTCGAGATGCCAACGCACGTGGCCTGGGTCTGCTGGCGGCGCAGATCCTCCTCGCTTCCCGGAGTGACGCGGAAGCTCGGGTCGAACTGGCCCAGGACCTTCTTGCCAATCGCGCGGTGTTCGAAGCGCCACACGTACGCGGCCATCTCGTTTTCGTGGCAAGTCACGACGTTCGACCAGTCGCGCTCGCGGGTCTCCATCGCCGCGAACTGCGTGATCGGCGGGAGCTTGAGGTCCTCGACGCGCACGTTGAGCTTCTTCGCCTTCTTGAGCATCGGGCCCTGCGACATTTCGGTACTCTGCTGCTCGCGAGCCGTGTGGAACACGCGGAACGCACGGTCCTGGCCCGCACTCAGAATCTGGCAGCTCGTGCCGTCGGCGCCGTCAGCCATGGTCGCGAGCGTGTTGTTGCCGTAGTAGCGGATCCGCGTGGGCGGCGCCATGTGGCCCTCGCGCGACTTGAGCAGCCGCGCCGTGCCGCCCGTCAGGTGGTCGAAAATCCACATCTTGATCGAGTTGTCCGTGCCCGTGGAAAGCAGGATGGGTTCGTTCTGGAGGAACACGAGCGACGTGATGCGGCCTTCGTGCGCGCCGGCGATGACCGACTCGAGGCGCTTGCTCTCGAGGTTCCACACGGCGATGTCGCCCGTGGTCGTGCCCGACACGACGAACGGCGCCTGCGCGCCCGAGTCCGTGCGGAACGACAGCGCCGTGACGCGGCCCTGCTCCTGCGCAAAGTCGAGCACAAGCTTGTCGAACTGGAGGTGGTGCATGACCACACGGCCGTTCGCGAGCCCGACGCCGACAACGTCCACCGCGGGCGACTGCGTGAGCGAGGTCACACCGGCCTGCCACCCCTTGAACGTGTAAATGCACTTCATCGAGCGGATGTTCCAGAGCTGCAGCGCGCCCTCGTGCGAGCCCACGAGGATCTTGTTGAGGTACGTCGCCGGGTGCATCATCACCGACGGCGTGAACTCGGGCGGAAACGTCAGCTCGTTCAGCAGCTCCATGGTCCTACAAGCAGAGAGAAGAGAATTCGGCTCCGGTCAGATCTCGTGGACTAGTCGGTCCGGCAGTCCAAACAGGCCAACTTACTCTAGGTCCCAGATACGGATCGCGCGCGCGTCGTCCATGGAGAAGAGCACGTTGCCGACCGTGAGCAGCTGCGTGATGTCGCCCTGGTGGCCGGAGAGCGTATGCGTATGGGCCACGCGCTTCCACACGAGGATCTCGCGCCCGCAGGCCGTGAACGTGAGCTGCTTCTTGGGCAGCACCGCGAGCGCCGAGATCTTCTTGGGCAGCTGCGGCGACACGAGCACGGGCGTGAGCTTGTCGCACTTGTACACGACGAACGACTTGCCGAGCGAGGCGGTCGCGAAGCTCTCCTTGCCCATGGCGTACCACACGATCGGCAGCTCGTCCACGATCATGCCGATCGCGCGGAAGCACTGCAGCAGCCTGCTCGACTGGCACCGTGAGAGCTGCTGCTGCTGCTGGCTGTCGCTGGCAACGGACGGAGACGCCATTGCTGCTGGTGGGTCAGGTGAGGCGGTGTGACGTGTGGGGGAGTTAACTGAGACCGTGCGAGGCAGCGAGCGCGAGAAAAACTCCGGGGCGTCGGGGCCACAATCCAGGTCGATCGGGTCGCTTCGGTTCGATCCGTTTGGTCCCTCGGCGGCGGCGGCGGAGCAGCGAGCGCGGCGAGTGGCAATGCTCCCGAGGCGGTGGCAATGGCGCTCCGGGGTCGGCGGCGCCTAAAATGACTGGAAACAAGCGTCGAGGGCGCTGGACGCACTGGACCCACTCTGCTAAGTACGCTTTTCAGGACTCCATGTACTGTGTTAAGTTGGATCGTACTTTGCGGAAGAACAATGTAGCCATCTGGAGATCTCGCGCTTGCCAAGCACGTGCTTGCCGCGTTGTCGGCTCGATCTGCGGCAGCGTGCGACGCCTGCGAAGCAGCGCGCAGTGGCGGAGGCCTCGCTCCGCGCTGCTCTCACGTCAGCCGCCTTTGCGGGGACGAGTGTCTGCTGACGGGTGCCAAGAGATCTGTTAGCTCCTTGGGCAGGAACACCTTGGTGCATACGCCCGCATTCCTCATCAGCGTCTTCGCACAACGCATCGGGCCACGGGAGCGCCACCCACTGCCCGTGTAATGGAGATAATCGACGTGATCCCACCGATGAAGCGGGTTTCCTTGCCGTCGTCATCGTCGCGGTGGGTAGCCTCGTTCACGGCGTCTGCCGACGTGTTCGCTATCTCCTTCTCGTCCGCGTCGGAGCGTGGTGACTGCTTGAGTAAAACGCCGCCGCTTACAACCACACGCGTGCCACATACCTCTTGCGCCCGCTGTACGCGGCCATCGTGATAGTTACATCCGGGTGCTCGCGACTCAAGCGTTCGTAACGTAGGACATAAAGAGCGACTTGCCAATACCTGCCGAGCGCGCACATCACTCAACCCGACTCTACGATTGGTCTTTTCACGTGTGGGTCACCTCCGACTCCTCGTCTACGGTCTTGGTACCCATGGGCTGTACGTATGCAGCGCCGTTGCTGCCGAGTCGCGGTCGCTGGGCACTCGCTACGAGCACGATGCCGCCGTTGCGCAGCGCCGGCGTCGAGGTGCCACCTCCCGAAGCTGCCCCCGACGCCCCTTTCCCCGGCGCCTCGTTCGTGTTCGACGAGGATTTCGAGTCTTCGTTGAGGCGCAGCACCTTGGGCCCGAGCATCATACCCATGACGATCGCTGTTGAGAGCAGCAGCGCGCTCGCCAGGAACACGTAGAACACGGCTGCCGCCATCTCCACGACGTATGCGAGCGGCAGCACGACGAGACACGCGATGAGCACGATGAGGCTGGATGCGAAGATCCAGAGGGACTCCTGGAAGTCGCTCGAGACGTTGCGAATGAGGAACGACAGGTAGAGCCCGAGGAAGAGCACAAGGGCCTTCCAGAACATGAGCACGGCCGTAAACAGGAAGCTGCTCGACTTGCAGGTGACGCGGTCGACGTCGCCGCGGAACTCGCGCGCGGCCTCGGTCGTCGTGGTGGGCTCTGGAAAGTCGACGATGAACCAGCCGGCGAGGATGAGCACGTCGACCACGAAAAAGACGGCGAAGACCTTGAGCATCATGCGCATGGTGATGGTCACGCGCTTCATGGCTGAGCGGAAGAACACGCGGTAGACGCGTAGCGACTTGACGAAGAGCGAGCCGAAGATGGTGGTGAAGCCAAGCGAGATAGTGAGTGGCCGCGCGGCGCAGAGCGTATGCGTGGGCTTCCCAGCGTACAGGATCGCGGCGACGCACACGAGGATGCCGCCGACAATCATAAGGATGAGCATCTCGTACTGCGAGCGCTTGACGATCGGCTTCTCGCGCTGGATAAACACGAACACGATCGCGCCACAGAGCACGGCGATGAGCGTGCTGGCGATGGTGAGGATCGCAAAGTACGCCGGTGAAGACGTTGGCATGTACTCGCAATCGATCAGCGCGTCCGCGGGCAGTGCGACACCGTCCGCGCACTCGAGTGACTTGCGCGGATTCGCTGGGTCCGCGAGGAGCCACGAGTACTGCACTGAGCGCTTCGCTCGCGAGTCGCACTCGGCCACGTTGTAGTTGTAGAAGCTCGCGTCACACTCTGGTTTGATTCGCACCCAGTCGCGCCATTTGGAGGTACCGCTCTGGATCCATTCGCACGAGCGGCTCGTGGCGAGCGGAGCGGGCAGCTTGGCGAGCCCGCCATCACAGTTGTAGGGCAGCGACGGGTCATCTGGGTCGGGTTGCGTCCATGCGAACGAGACCACGCGGCGCGAGTCATTGCAGCCCGTCACGGTGTACTGGATGTGCGTGTCGAACGCGCAAACGGGCAGGCGGTCGAGCCAGAGCGACCAGACCAGGTAATTATCGCGAGCCCACGCGCAGGTCGCGTTGAATGTGGGGTCGGGCTCCTCGTCTCGAGACGCGTTGATGTACTTGCCCATGAGTTCGTTGATGTCAAGCTCCTGGAGCGTGAGTTTCGAGAGCAGGTGCTCGGCACGCGTGCCGTAAATGCGCGTGGCAGCGTACTTGGCGAGCTTGGCCATGGGGAAGTCGACGTCCACGGGGTTGCTGGTCGCGGCGCCGTAGCCGTTCTCGCCAAAGGTCCCCGTCGCGAGCACGACGCGCTCGGGCACGGGCCGCGGCAGGAACACGCGCTCGAAGAGCCCGGCGTTCGTGATGTGGAACAGGTCGGGCTCGAAGTGGTAGAACAGCGCGGCCTTGCCCTCGCGCTGCGCATGGAGCACAAACTTTTCGGAGTCACGGCCAAGGAAGCAGAAGTAAGCGGCGAGGCCGATGTTGGACATTACGGCCTGGAGGTAGCCCGGGTCGTAGATGTCGTACATCATCGCCACACCCATGCACTCGCCGCCATTGCGCTCACGCTCCGTACACGCAAGCGAGCGCGAGCAGTTGTCTAGACAGCCGAAGCTGCCGTCCGCGCAGCCGATCTCGCTCGACGGGAAGTCTGCCATGTACTTGCGCAGGTACGACACGGGGACGGCGTTGATCATTTGTTCGTAGTACTTGTAGCTTTTCCAGTGCTCGGCGATCAAGGGTGGCGAGGCGGCCATCGACGACTCGACAAAATCGGTGGTCGTGTAGAGCCCGACACGCCCAAAGTAGCCTGTGGAGCCCGCCTGGAACGACTCGTTCGCGTACACCTGGAGCGCGGCCTCGACACCGGCGAGCCAGACTTCGGCGTTGACGTGCGTGGGCGTGCACAAGCCCGAGCGCACCGAAGACATGCGCTCGGTGGTCCCCAGCGTGTCGGGCAAATCGTAGATCGAGACCGGATATCCAAGCACTTCGTTGGCGAGCAAGGCGTAGACGAGAGTTGTGAGCGAGTGCGAGGGCCAGCCGTTGTACTCGAGCACGAGCGAGCCGTTGACGCGGCCGGCGTCCACGAGCTTGCCCGAGGTCACGTCCCGCTTTGCGCCGGCGCCGTAGAGAGTGGTCCCCTCACCAAGACAGGTTGGCCCATACACGTCGGGCCGTGCCGTGCGTTCGTCCTCAATCGTCTGCAACGGGTGGCGCAGTGCCGCGCGCAAGAACGGGTGCACGAGCCGGCCGTGCGCGTCGCGCTCGTGGCGGTCGATCTTGAGCTTGGCGGACTCGGCGTCGGCCCACGCGTCGGTGAGGCAGGAGCCGAGCAACTGGTTGGGCGCGAGCTTGGGCTTTTGGCCACTCGCTATACACGCACACAGCGCCACTGCAGTGGCCGTGATCGCCGCGAGCCACGCGTGACATCGGAGCCTCGGCGCCATGGGAGCGTTGATGGACTCGGCTCGTTTCGATGGCCTTTCGCTGGGCTGTGGAGAGCGCTGGAATGGAACGCGTGAAAGGACAGGACGTCGAGCTGACCACGTAGGAAGGTAGGTAGGTACACAACGGCAGTTGATGGGTGAGAATGCACAACGGTTGGGCGTTTCAAGCCAAACGGTAAAGCTGCTTTTGTCTTGCGTCTTGGGATGTCCGCTGCTGCTCGCTCAGCTTGAGCGCCGGTGACCTCCGCACTTATGAACGACTTTCGAAGTACTGAGCAGCAGTTTCGCGTTTGATGCTTGACTCCAAAGTAGGGTCACGTGTGGGAGAATGACTCCGCGGAGAAACTTCCTTTCGTGCAGTCAGTCATGCTCAGAAGTGGGCGGGTCCTCTGCGTATCGGTTTCTTTTCGCCGGAAGCCCAGGTTTGAAGCCGCGGGAGTAGGATACTACGTCCAAAGCCCCTTACAACTCAACAAACGTGACACCAAACGGCCATCCAGGCCATGCAGGAGACCACAACAGCGGACACGACGGCAAGGGCACCGGCCCTCGTCGGAAGTGGATCCGACAAGCCCGTTTCGCCCTGTTCTGCATTAATATACCAAGCGTTTCCTCTCGCCGCGCTGACAACATGTCGCGCGTTTCCGTGGCGGTTCAGCAGTTGTGTCGGTTGTAGCGTCCCAAAGGCACCCCGCAAGTTCGAGTTCTTCGGTCGCAATACAGCTCGGGCTGCCTTTTGCCCTATCTTTCCCACCTCATGTCGGTATGGGCGGGGATTCGGACATGATGTTGGCCGGCGAAGCGCCTTGTTGCGTCATTTGTTTGATCCTCTTTTACATTCCTGTGGACATCAACAAGCAGTCAAAGCCTCATCCAAGCAACTTGTTTATTCAGGTCCTCGCCAACCGAAAGTCTCTTGTGATTAGACCCCGTACCGGCTCCGTTGCATGCGAGCAGCTGCTCGTTCCTGCGCTGCTTAGGTATTGTGTCCTAGGCACCATGTTTGTCAGTTCGATTCAATTCTGTAGTCAGTCAAGCATTCTTTCCCTCTGCCTACTCCATTCTTTGTGTCGCCCGAGGCTTGATTCGAACCGTCGGAGATGCCCAAAATCGTCGCTGCTTTCCGCCAGGACTCACAGGATGTGCTTCACCATAATCTCCTCTGCAAAAATGTCAATTCTCAAACGCGGACGAAACCGGTTTATTCACATTCACTCAAAACCAAGCTCATGTATCCACACTTGCACTATCTACTGCGCCGCAGCCGTCGCGGCGGCAGCGGCGGCAGCATCGCCGGGGGCCTCAGCGTCACCGTACGTGAGCGCGCGCTTCGGACCGTCCACCTTGCCCAGCAGCTCGCGCGCCTCGGCGTTCTTCAGAAAGCGCTCAGCAAGCGCTTCACCGAGCCCCTCGGCTTCGAAGCGCGGACCAGAGATCGCATCTGCCAGGAAAAGAGAGATTGTACGTGAGACCGAGATGGGGCCAACGGATCTACCAGACGAGCGCAGTGCGTACCTTGGATGCTTCGCTTTCCATCCCGCGAGTAGATCGTGGCCGTGAGCGTGAGCGTGTCCTCCTCGATCGTCGTGTTGACGGCCATCGCGATCTGCAAATCGAAGACACGAGGTCCACATGAAACGTTAGTCATGAAGCCAAGGTAGCGGACTTCGAACTGTGAGCTCGTTACCTGGCAGCCGCCTTCGATGTTGTAGAGCAGGCTGCGCTCGACCGTGCACAGCTGGGCCGACTTCTCGTCCTCGATCTTGGAGAGCATTTCGAGGATCTACGTTGTGCAGCCACGACTCGAGTCCGTCAGAGCCTTGATTCAAACGCAGGGGCGAGCAGATACAAGAGATGGGAAATCATACCTCAGCATCGTCTGCGCGGCATTCGATGCCGATGCTGCCCTGGCCGACTCCGTAGCCGAACGAGTCCAACGGCAACAGCTACATGCGCAGGACAAACCGATTAGTGCACATGCACCACAGCAGCAATCGCAGCGAGGGTGCGACGTACCTCGTCGATACGATCGCCGAGACCGCCACGGCGGAAGCCGCACGCGGCGACGATCATCGCGTCGTAGTCGTCGTGCTCGTCGAGCTTGGCGAGGCGCGTCTGGATGTTGCCGCGGATCGTCTTGATCTCAAACGTCGGGAACTGCGCGCGCAGCGCGGCCTCGCGGCGCAGCGAGCTCGTGCCAATCACGCTGCCCTCAGGCAGCTGCTTGAGCGACGTGATGCCCTTGGCCTTGTGCTTGGGGTGGATGATCGCCGCGTCCTCGGGGCTCTCGCGCTTGCAGATCGCCGCGAGCACGAGTCCCGGCGGCAGCGTCGTCGGCATGTCCTTAAGCGAGTGCACGGCGAAGCGCGCGCGGCCCAGCAGCAGATCCTCCTACACCGTCCCGAAATCGCGTGCGTTAGTTCGACTAGTCCGCCTGAGCGCCCATGACGACGCCACCAGTGGCGCACCTCGAGGCTCTTGGTGAAGAGCCCGCTCGCGGTCTGCGTGCCGAGCTCGCTCAGGTGGCGGTCCAGCACCTGGTCGCCGATCGTGTCCTGCTGCCCCACGATGAACTCCACGCCCGGGTTCAGCTTCTGCTCGCGCCACACACACACACACACATCACCGTGACCATCAGCCTTTGCGCTCCTCCGCCTCCTTTTCCTCCTGCGCGCTTTCGCCCACCTGCAGCATGCCGATGACCTCGTTGGTCTGGACCATGGCCAGCTGGCTCTTGCGCGAGGACACGTAGACGGTCTTGCTCATCGTGGCTGTCTTGGTCCAAGCGAAATTGAGCAATGCGCCGCGCTCGATGCCGTCCGTCACTTTGGATCCCTTCGCTCCAATGTGGGCAGCTCTCTCCCTGGACGGGACCACGTGCCTCTGCTCTGATTGGACGAAACTGGATTTTAAGTCCAGATGGTATTGGTGAAAATGCGCCGAACCGAAACTGAATGGATGCATCAGCTGAAATTCTAATTTGATCTCTCTATTGGGAATGAATTGAGTTCACATTTACCGTATGTCAGTACATCGCGTGTGGTTGGGCGGGAATAGATCGGAGACCACCAAAGATGCTGCGCGCCGTGGCGCGCTGGCCGCGCGCGTGGCCGGCGAGCGCGCTCGCGCGAGGCACGTGGAGCGGCTTGCGCCAGTCGCGCGCTGCGCTTTCGACTGCGAGCGCCGAGAAGGTCACGCCCATGGTGCAGCAGTACCTGGCGCGCAAGAAGGAGTATCCCGGTGAGCTGGAGTGCTCTCTCTGTCGTGACGGATCGATCCGCAGAGGCTAACGGTGTGTGGTAGACTGCATGCTGCTGTTCCAGGTCGGCGACTTCTACGAGTTCTTTGGGGAGGACGCGCGGCGCGCCTCGACGGTATTAAGAATGATCACGCGCGCCTGCTAGGCCCGCAGGAGAGGAGCTCACAGACGGCACAACGACCACGATGCGTTTGCTGGTGGTGTAGATGTTGAGCTTGGCGCTCACGCGAAAGTCCAAGCAGACGAGCGCGTTCGAAGACATGTGCGGGTTCCCCATGTCCTCGCTCGACTCGTACGTCGAGAAAATGGTGCGTATGGAGTTGTGTGGGATCCCTTCCAGCGTCAAATGGTTGCGTGCATGGGCACAGTACGGGCACGCTAACGGTGATCCGTGCGTTGTCGTGGGCTGTTGTAGGTGATGCACCATGGTGTGAAAGTTGCTGTCTGTAACCAAGTGGAGGTAACGCGAATCGCACTGCAACGGCGATGCAATTGCTTTGGTCTCACCAGGGTCTTGGTGTTAGAGCGCTTCCAGTGCTCGCCAGCGCGGGTACAAGACGCTCGTGGATCGCCAGGTCGTGCGCGTCATTACTCCCGGTTCTCTGGTGGAGGACGCCATGCTCAGCCCTGCCGAGAACAATTATCTGGCGGCCGTGTTCGCGCTCCCCGGCAGCGACTTGTGGGGCGTCGCGTGGGCCGACGTCTCGACGGGCGAGTTTGTCTCAACGACGGCACCTTCTGACCGTCTAGCGAGCACACTCGTGCGGTGCTCACCGAAAGAAATTTTAATACCAGACGCGTGGAAACCACGCGACGACGACCAAGCGAGCGAAGTGACCAACTCGTGGACGAGAATTTTGGGCGAGTGCGTACCGAGCTCGTGTATGCGAACGTACCGGCCTGAAACGAGTTTTGTCGGCCGTGTAAAGGCACCTGTGGCCACGGCCAAAGACTCCAACACTCACGAAGTCGAACGCGCGGCTGCTGCAGCCATAGTCGACTACGCATCGTTTACCCAGCAATCTCAGCGGACAACGCTGAGTGTCCGTGAGCCCCAA
>JAMFLL010000172.1:0-56204 GCA_027475725.1 Pythium rhizo-oryzae | reverse complement strand
CTCGACGTCTGCGAAGGCGACGCTAGTTTAGGTAGAGTAACTTCTCTATTTTAGGCTAGCAACTCCGACGCGTAATACGTAATTCAGTCAGTCAGTCAGTCAGTGCCGAGACAAAAATGCCCCTGGGCGCCACGGTGGCGCTCGTGTCCGTGCTTTCGTCATCAAAGCCTCGCGGTGGGCAACTCCTCAGCCCGTCGGCGAAGAGCGAGCGAGCGCGCCGCACGCGTTGCATCGCCCAGAGACGGAGGGCACACTCCACGTATCGGAGACCGTCGTCTCGGGCCCTGAACTGAGACCGTCGCGCGTGCGCCACGATCGACTCGACATGGCCTCGTCCGCCACGCCCTGCGCCACGGGGTTTACTTTGAGCGCCAAGAACTCCAAGCGTCAGAAGCGCTCGCGCGGTTGGTTGCGCACGCGTGACCGCGAGCAGCTGCGGCTCCAGAATCTGCAGCTCGACGTAAACGACCTGCGGCAGCAAATCGAGTCGTTGCGGGTCGCGCGCTCGCTACTCTACGCGCGCGCGCTCCACGCCCACGACGCGCCGAGCGGCTCGTACGTGCAACGGGTCCGACATTACTACGATATGGTCCACAGCGGATACAGGGACTTGCTGTGGCCACAAGATGGGTGCGGGCCGATTAACGGACGAGCGTACTTGGCGTCGATCATGGACGAGCACATGCGCATGGGGCGGCTCAACGGGCTGGATCAGTTCATCAGCATGTGGAAGCGGTATACGCACTGCTTCGACGGGCTCAAGTTCAAGATGGTCCACGCTGCGCTGGTACCCACAGATCTGGCAGCTCTCGACGAGGATGCGGTAGATGAGCTTAACTCAGAGGTCATGGTGGTGGCCGACTCACACTTCGAGTGCTCGATAGGTCCGCAGTGTATCCCTGTGGTATTCCCGCACGTGGCGTCGCGCCCGGCGTTGCAGCAGCAGCTATTGGCAGCGCGCCTTCGAGGATCGGGCCGCTTCGCGATCATGTTCGACTCGCGAAGCCATCGCGTTGTGCGCTTTGACATGTCTCTTGATGTTGTTGGTGCGTTGCTTGGCGCTTTGCGGGATCCAGCGGCGGTTGTGGACGTGCTGGCGGGCGCGCGGATCACTCCGGACTGCTGCATTGGAGATCTAACCGAGTACGAGAGTTCGGATCCCTGCTCAGCAAGAGGAAGTGTCGGAGATTCACATTGCACCGTGAACGAGGCAGAAACACAGCATTTGGAGCCAAGAACACAAAGAAGAATGAGGATGGAAATGCTGCTTTCTCCCGACACGGTCGACGCCAATATCTAGCACCCAGCATGACAGACGAGGAAGCTCGGTTCGGACACGAAATCTCCACAAGGCTTGAACGGTTGGAAGCTAGACATGGACTACGACGTGGAATCTCGACATGGCGAACGAAACTCAAATGAATCCAGGATGAACGGGCCAACGCGCAACGGCATGTCGTCGCTGCCAACACTGGTGACTCACCGTTGGTGGTGACTCACTACGATTCTCCTTCAGAGTCCGTCAACTGTTCGGCTCTGCCGAAGAGCTCGGCTCGAACAGCTCCTGCCAGCTTCATGATGAGGGTAAGCAGTTCCAACAAGCCCAAAAGCTAGCGCAAAAGATTTGTCGTCATGTCGGGGATCAACGACGTCTTATGGTCGCGGAGCGAAGGGAGTGCGCTCTCCTCTGATGCGATTGTTTTATCCAGAATGCAGATCGAATTGGACGGTTTCGGCTCTTCAAGTACCGTACGAGTGTGATAAACGCCGTTTCGGCCCTCTGTCCAGATACGTACAGCGAAGCCATCTAATTCAAGGCCGTAAAGTGGTCCCGGTCTCTCTTTCTTTTTCTTCTCGCTTCCTTCTAACGTGTTCCGCACTCTCGTGTTTCCTTGCAGGGCAGTGATCTTCTGAGAGTCGAGCACCAGGCCGCCAACGACAGCACCAACGCTAACACCGCTTACCGTTCTCCAGTCTTGGGCCAACGTGGGCCGGAAACGATGGCGGCAAGGTCGACCATGCGCAATGCCGCAAGCAAAAGCAAGCGCGTGAAGCTCCGAGCTCGGGAACTCGCGCGACTCCAATGTCACAATCTCGAACTCGACATCTTGAACCTCCGGCAAGAGATCACGACGCTCAAGACCACTCGGAGGCTGTTGTATGCGCGCACATTCAACCGCGCGGATGCCCCATCCTTCGGACGCTTCGAGAAGATCATCCGGGAGTTCTATTCGCTCAGCCACGCCGGGTACTCGAAGGTCGTGCGGCCAAAGAATGCGCCGAGCGAGCCCGTGGATATGGTTCGGTTTATGCGCGCGTACTTTGACGATTCGCTAGCAGTCGGCACGCTCATGCCCGCGAAACCCGGTGGATTGGAGTTCTTTCTCTCAATGATGGAGGTGATGATGGCGAAACTCGGTTCCCCAAGCATCACGCTTCTTTCACTAAGAGTTCGACCCAACGATCCCGACAACTCCGTAACGGTGACCTCAACGATACGGTGCGCGAGCTGTGTCAGCGCCGCCATGCTGGACATGTTGTTTCCGCTTCTATCTCTCTCGTTTCCGTGGCTTCGAGAGAAACTTCTTGGTCTGGGGATCGTCATGATCGCGGCAGCGAGTTCACGTTCAGCATGCAGCATGGTCGCGTTGTCCGCGTGGAGGATCTGCCTCAAAACCACGTCGCGAGGATCCTCAACCTCGCAGAAACGACGGAGGAGTTGCAGATCCTTCAGGGTCAATGGCCTCCCCGCGTAGGCCCTTGTGGAAACATGAAGCTGTAAATGGCGAGGGCGAGCGTGATGAGGTGGGATCGAAGTACGTAAGGACAAACGAGGACGATGACACCGCCTCCGATCGCGAATCCAAACTAACCAGGGCAACCACGCGTATGAGTCTGCAGCATCTACTTTCGCCTGAACGAGAGGACGACTACGAGTAGGACTCAGAGAGTGCGCGGCTGCACACACGACTCTCAAGAGACATGGGGGTGGCGCGTGTGAACGCGGTTATCGGCGAGAGATAAATGAATATGTACAGTACAGATGACGCGTTGACAGTCGGCTTCGATGTGAGCCAAGTGGCCATGTAATGTGTGTATCCGCCAGCACGACCACAGCATACAATAGTTGGGATGCCAGAGGTGTCAAATAATCCATTGCCTCCTCCTTCTATTTCAATTTTGGACGAAGCCTGCTCCTTACAACAACATGTCAGCTGCGATCGGATAGAATTGGTTACGGCCACCAGAGCTGTGGGCCAGCCTTATGCAGATTCGTTTGGACGAAACTCTCTCTCACGGCTCCGCCAACTGGCAGTCACAGATCATTGGGATGACTCTGCGCGCCAACTTTCGAGGTAACACTCGTCAGCATTGCACAACCAAAAGTGAGACTGCTGCGTTTGATTCACTGTTCGATTCTGTGGCTCCGTGGGGAAATCAATAAGGCGACATGGCATACAGCCCACACAAAAACACGAATGCGCCACATCTCACTTCGACGCTCCATCAAGTTCGTGCTCCTCGCCGTCTGAGTCGGGCGAAAGCACGAAATCCAAGCTCATAGATGACAGTGGAGCACTGGATTGTACACCAGCGCAGGTGGGCTCCCAGATCTCGATCGTCGCCTCGCTTCGGGTCTTTGAACTCGCATTCTCAATGAGCTCTGCGACCGCGGCGTTGCTGCTGCCTCCGTACAGGATCTCGTACTCGTCCGCCGTGTCGACCACCTGCAAGATGGCACTGGCGTGGTCCGCCTGGACATCGGCCAACACTATGCGACCCGTCTTCAAGTCGAACACGTAGCGCGCTTCGCCGTAAGCGACGATCGTGCGGCCCACGAGTTTGGCCTTAAGCTCCGGGTAAAGACTCACGTGCGCGTACTTGGCCTCCAGCATGAGCACACTCAGTGGGCTCGTGCACGTAGTCTTGACGACCACGGTGGCAGTCCCACCGTCTCTGGACGAGTGAATCCGCACGTCCACCATCTCCACGTTCGGCGCGCCGGTGAGTGCCGTCATGTGGGAGAAATGCTCGATGAGATGGTCTCGCCCGCGCGGCCGTCTCTGCGACAGATCCGGCCCCAGTGCCAGCACGTCGTCAAAGGACGCGTGGATGAACTGCCGGAAGTCAAGTGGTCGTGGGCCACTGCCACATTCGTCGTCGAGCCACACGACGTCGTTGAAGCCGTGGCGCATGAGCCGGTAAAACTGGTGGATGGTCTTGAGCACGCTGCCGTCCGGCGCGTCGGCGCGGTTGAGCGTGCGCGCGTACAGCACGTTCCGCGCGCGCTCGAGCGACGCGATCTCCTGGCGCAAGTTCATGATGTCGAGCTCGAGGTTCTGGCACCGGAAGCGCGTGAGCTCGCGCGTGCGCAGATGCAGCTTCTTCCTCTTTTTCGTCGGCTTCTTGGCAACAGCAGCACGCTTGGCCTTGACCTTGGTCTCGGTCCGCAGCGTGGGCGTTGCAGAGACGCCCGTGGCCACAAGCGCCCGCGGCGCAGCGTCGCGCAGAGCGACGACCATGGAGTGCTGGACCGGGAGAGCTGGGTACTGTATCGGAGACCGTGTGTGTGGTATCGGAGACCGTGGCGGTCGTCAGCGCGGGTCTGTTTCTTGAGTGAGCGAAAACTAGTGCCGGCTCGCCTCAGACTGTTTACGGCGAGCGCCGAGTGGATAGAGCGTGTGTACGTGCGGGGTCAGGGCTGCTGAGGCAGTGTGGACAGGCAGCTGGGCTTGCGCGTTTCTGCCCAATCGCGAGCGCTGAATCCAGATCGCTTGATGATGGCTGCCACGCCCGACATGCAAGAAAATCGCCGCCAGGCACGCACCCATCCCAGAGAGACTGGCCTAGCCTGATGGCGCCGAGTACAGTACTAATCGATTCTTCAAGTTGTCGGCTCGATCGCACGCATTGGGGACCCATGTGTTGCGCATGGAAGCCCCACGACCCGAGATCCCCACTTGTGCGGCCTCTACTTAAACAGGGTGGCGTGCTCCAACTGACCGACTTGGCCGCTCCGCCGAACCACCACCCCCCACGCCGATCGCAACGACAGCGTTGGTGTTTGCTCGTGATGATCGTCCAGCTCTTTTGCTTTGTCGAGACGCGTCCACTCCAGTATTAGGGGCGGTGAACCAACGAATGCAAGAGACAGCGGGTGGTACACGTGAGGTGAGTTGTGAGGCTGGTGAATGCCTGGACCGATAGCACGGCCCAGGTACGCTGCACGGAGAGCGGTTGTGAGAGTGAGAGGCAGGAAAATGCACAGGAGGCGATTTGATTGGGTGTTATGGTCACCTGTTGTTCTGGCTCAGAGCCAGCGACGGTCTCAGGTGCCGCGCGTCTGAGACTATCTCGGGCTATGTTCACCGAACGATCTTCCTGTCACTGTCCTCAGCGCAGTGCCTTTTCCGCGGTCGCTGTCGGCCACCTCTGGTCTCCTTGGTCCCTGCAATGGACGGTGGCAGGCCGGCGGCCGCTGACGCCGGCGACGGCTTGTCGTGCGGTCCACCCAGCCGCAAGCGCGTCAAGCTGCGCGCGCGCGAGCTCGCTCGGCTCCAGTGCCACAACTTGGAGCTCGACATCATGAACTTGCAGCAGGAGATCGCAGTGCTCGAGACGACGCGGAGTTTGTTGCTCGCGGCACGGGGGCGGCTTCCGCACAGGCACCCTGGCGATCGTGTGCGCGATTTCTCGCGGTCAATTCGGATGGAGGCGTGGCCCCCTTCTCCTGTCCTGCCGTTCCGTCCCGCCACCGCCGGCACCGAACTAGATCGTGCATCGAAACGCAGATTGCTTGCTCACAAAGGCGACGGGGACGCACCATATTTGACCGCCTTGTCGACCCCAGTAGTACGCGCAGATGCTTCAAGTCGAACAAGCTACCACAGAGGATCCCCGACGTTCAATTAAAGCCCAGGAGGACTTCACGATCGTTGAGTAGAAGGACAGGGTCAGGAGAATCGGCATCACAAATCGAACTACCTTCTTCATTGGTCCTCACATGCACTGTCAAGCTTGTGAACCCGGTGAGGACGACCACTCAACGCCAAAGCTTCTTTCTGCTACTTCAAGCGAGTACATATCCGAGGTTTTCAAGTTGATCCCGATTAGTGTGGGGATCCCATCATCCATTTTATCAGGCGCGTCGCAGAAAGCAAGTAGAGTTGTCGGCGGATCCGCGTCGTGCCGCATGGGTATCACACATACTTCGAAGTACGTACTTCATCCAGTGGGACCAGTCCCAGGAGAGCCCGTGGCGCCTCGTCATTCACTGCCATCGCAGTTCCGTTCATCACGTTGTCCACATTTTTGGACTCAAGAGCGAGCAACAATGCCACGTGATCTCAACGCCACGATCTCTTGGCACAACTGCAAGACGTCAAGCTTGAGGTCCGCCATCGCAGGCATTCGATCTTCCGAGTATGTGCGCACGAAGCTTGACACATTTGAACGGACGAACTTGGGCGCGATGACGTCGACGGGTGAGGCGGCGGCGATGGCGGCGTCACAGATTAGCCGAGTCACCAAAGCCGCTGACCAGCAGACCAGCCGTGCAGCGGGCGGACGCGCGGGGGAGGATGGTCATCGGTTGGAACGCATCGATCCAAGCCCTGGTGGCGCAGGAACGGCCCAAGCAGACCAACAGTGTCCCGTACGGACCCACACAGCCGGATGCGAGCGTGCGCACGTACGCCTCAGTAGCGAGTCCACGTGCCTCACTAAACGATCCTCGCCGCAAGTCGATCTCGCCCGTAAGCACGACAACCGAGCCAGCGGTAGGGCGGTGCCAAGATGTCGAGAGGTCCAAAGGAGGCGTGCACGCATTCGTTAATCGGCAAAGTCGAGAAGTATCCGCTGTGTTTTATTACGCTGCCCGTTCGATACTTGAGATGCGTCGACAGGAGCTGCCGACCTCCTCACAGCCACGGCGAACCCATATCATTACGCGAACACGGGCATCCACCCTCGCAGTCTCCACCGCAAGTTGAATTTGCCCCAAAGCCGGACTGGCAAGGGTTGAGCGGTTGAATTCCAGTTGTACGGTATGTTACCGTCGGCCATCCCGGCTGTGATTGGATGAAATCACTTCAAACCCAAAAGCAAATGAGACCGCCACCAGCGCAATCCCGAGCCCGCTCGGGTTATCTTCTCGCTCTCGCTCACGCGTTCGATCTTTTCACGCCTGAGGGACCGCGGTGGACGCCAGCGCACATCTTTGCACCTTGCTTCGACCATTTTCCAGACGCGGGCGCCAGCCACCGGGACTGTTCAGACTTTTTCCTCTTGTCCCGAAGAGCGACGCCCGGACGCCCAGACAAAACCAGCGATGAAGCCCCCCACCGCCGCCATCTCGCTGCGCGAACAGGCCGCGCCAGGGACGACAGTTCGTGCCGTTGTGCACAAGAGCAAGCGCGTCAAACTACGCGCGCGAGAGCTCGCGCGGCTCACGTGCCACAACCTCGAGCTCGACATTATGAACCTGAAGCAGGAGATTGCGACGCTCGAGACGACTCGGAGGCTGCTTTACGCACGCACGCTCAACCGCGCGGACGCGCCGATGCTGGGCAGCTTTGAGCGGATCATCCGTGAGTTCTACGCGATCGGTCACGCCGGATATCAAAGCGTCGTAAGGCGCTGCGACGGACGGAGCGAGCACGTAGACATGTTGCAGTTCATGCGCACGTGCTTTGACGATTCGCTAGCGGTCGGCGCGCAGTCGCCGATGACTCCGGGCGGGTTGGATCTCTTTCTTGCGGCAATGGAGCAAATGACGGCCGAGATGCATTCCATGAAGGTCACCCTGCTCTCCGTCAAAGTACGCACGAGCGAGGCGGGAGACGCTGTCGCCGTCATGGTGAAGAGCCGGTGCGCGAGCATATTGAGCGCGGCTATGCTTGACAAGTTGTTCCCGCATCTCTCCACGTGGTCCCCATGGCTTCGAACCAAACTGATCGGCCGCGACTTGGTCACGATCGTCCGAGGCGAGTTCACCTTCTCCACACAACACGGGCGCGTTGTGCGCGTGGACCTGCATCAGGACCACACCTCGACTATCCTCAAGCTCGCTGAATCGATGGAGGAGCTGCAGATCCTCGAAGGGAAATGGACCCCTCGTTTTGACGAGGACTTGTCGAACGATGGGCTGGACTTCCTTGAGGACCGGGCGGAGCAAGACGAAGCGGCCTCTGACCGCGAGCCTAAGCTACCTAACGGGTCGCGCTCATCCATGAGCCTGCAGCACTTGCTGTCTCCGGATCGAGAGGACGGCTATCAGTGGTATGCCGAGAACGAGCCGACGGCGAATAGCTGATATCGAGGCTCATCCAAAATGACAGAGTGGCGTGTGTAAAGTTGACGATGGACAAAACCACCAAGAAGCTGAGCACATGGTTCGTTCGGTGTGGTGATGTGAATTCGCGGCGCTAAGAGGTAGCTTTCAGCGATGGTGCTGGGCGCGTTGATTCCCCATTTGTCACAGTCGTTCCCCAGTTGAGAGCAAAGTTGCTCGACCGTGCGATGAAGGATCGAGCGTGGCAAGGAGTAGCTCGAGAGCCAATCACAATGAGTAGTGCGGTCGTGGCAGTGGCTCTAGCCGTGAGGCACTCTTGCCCTTGGCTTGAGGCATATGCTTCCGCCAGAAAGAGACGAAGGCAAGCAGTCGGACGCGAGAACGTGGTTGGTGCCTCGCGTCCTCTGGCACTCGCGAGTGGCGCTTCTAAACACAAGTCGGAGAATATCACTCACTTTGTCGGCCAGTTCCTCCTTGCCGAGCCAGAACTGGATGTTCCACGTGAGGATTCCCCGTCGAGCGCGAGAGCGGACCGAAGTCGCTCCATTCCTCAAATACTTTCCTCAATTTGAATCGGTACAATCAGCTGTGATTGGATGAAAATGAGCTCAGCAAACAGTAAGTGAGACCGTCATCAGCGTTTTGCACCGCCCGTGTGGGCCTCGCGGTTTCTTCTCGCTCTCCTTCAAGCGTTCGATCTTGGATTCTGCTGAAACGCGTGGAAGCCGGCGGCGCGCGTCTGTGCGCCCCCTACGCCGACCACTCTCAGATCTGGGCGCCCGCTGCAGCTACTAGCATTCCGCAGACTTCTTTCCCGACTCGCGAGGAGCGACATCCATGAGGGACGAACACTACGCGTCCTCGTTCTCCCACCGGAAGCGAGCTCCCACGGCGATCTCGCTGTGCGGAACGACAGCCGCGGCGACGACCATTCGCAGCGTCACTCAGAAGAGCAAGCGCGTTAAGCTCCGCGCACGCGAGCTCGCGCGGCTCCAATGCCACAACCTCGAGCTCGACATCATGAACCTCCGGCAGGAGATCGCCACACTCGAGACCACGAGGAAGCTACTCTACGCGCGCACGCTGAATCGCGCGGACATGCCGACGCTTGGTAGCTTCGAGAAGATCATCCGCGAGTTCTACGCGTTGAGCCATGCCGGGTACTTCAAGGTGGTGTGGCGGAATGGCGCGCCGAGCGAGCCTGTGGACATGGTGCGGTTCATGCGCACGTGTTTTGATGATTCGCTGGCCGTCGGCGCTCACTCACCGATGGGACCCGGTGGATTGGACGCATTTCTTGCAATGATGGAACAAACGATGCTCGTGCTGGATTCGCCGAAAGTGAGTGTGCTCTCTGCACGTGTGTGTGCATACGAAGCCGACGAGACGGCCACAGTCACAGTGAAGACGCGCTGCACGAGGTTCCTGACGGCGGGACTACTGGATATTTTGTTCCCGCATCTTTTAGAGTGGTTCCCGCAGCTCAGAGCAAAGTTGCTTGGACGTGAGATCGTCACGATCGGCGAAGGTGACTACACGTTTGGCACACGACACGGTCGCGTCGTGCGTGTCGACCTGCGTCTCGATCAAAACGGTTCGATCCTGAAGCTGGCGGAGTCGATAGAGGAGCTGCACATCCTCGAGGGAAGATGGACTCCCCGCTCTGATGACTTCGAGGAGGTCGAAGACAAGGATACCGACTGTTACCGTGATAAAGTGACGCAGCATGAAGAAGTCTCAGATTGCGAGTCCAAGCCGCCGAGCGTGTCGCACTCGCCCATGAGCTTGGAGCACGTACTCTCGCCAGAACGAGAGCTTGACAACCAGAGCGAGAGCGAGGACGAAGCGAAGGAGGAGCGAGAGACGACTGGTGGGCGATTTGAATGGCGCGTATGAAAAGGTAGGAACGTCTCCACAGGATAAGCATTCGTGTCTTGGTCGGACGATGCATTTCGTATTAAGTGAAGCACCGCGCACAAGGCAGAAACTATTGATTTGAACACAAGAGGTGACATTGATGCGTCGAAGAATCCTCATCGACCCGTTCTAGATTATCCTAGAGCAGACATGGTGGGTGGAAAGCGTTTTGGGTGGATTTGTTGACCTACACCTGTTCGTGGAAGCTGCCAAAGGGCGCGTTGGTTTGAGTTCCATTTGGAGCCTCGTGTGCACCACTCAAGGAGGACCCAACTTTGGACAAGCGAGAGGCGGAAGCCGCATGACGAGAAGAGAGCGGAGTGTTCGAAACACGTGAAGTTAGCTGCTCTGAGCACGCGCGCGCTGATGGCCACGCCTCGCCTGATCTCGCGGCTCTCTACTTGCCAGAATCGCGAATGTGCATCTCACACTTTGATACAGTAGGTAGTCCTTGGAGAGTGGGTCTACACAGACAGTCACTGGCGAAGTTGTGCCGGAAAGCAGGCACACCATCCAGCACGTGAGCAAGAGCTCACGTTCAGATCACTTTCGTGTTCCACTGCTCCACGCCCTGCCGTAGCGCTCATGTGATTGTTTTGTCCAAAGGGTCCTCTCAGCGAACTGGAGTCTCACCCATTTTCACTTTCGTAGGGCATTCTCCACTGCGGCAATATCAGCGAGCACGGTAGGTTGGGCAAATGGGCAACGATCATTCGTGTGGACATCGCAAACATGATTTCGTGTCTCGGTATTCTTCGGTCGCACTGTAATTCGCTGCATCGAATCCCGGGCCCCCATTCGCTACTCAACTTCCGTTCGAGCACAATCGACAGCATCGGCGATGCCTCGTGCCAAAGGTTCGACAGGTGTCTAGGCGTGAATGTGCTGTTCGAAAGAGACTCAGGTGGTTGTGAAATGTCATGGTCCGTCGAACACTGTACAGAATGCGCGTTCGTTGCCAAGAGGACAGAGACAAGCTCACTGCAAACGGTCCAAAAACGAGCACATTGGCGTGAAGAACACGTCCACAGTTGAGCTGATCTCTTTTTCGCCATGGCAGACGTGCGGCGGACGCAGTGCTCTTCACTGACCATGACGGGGGAATCCAACGCACCACGAAATGGATCGAGGATCCCTGGATTAGATCTTTCGCCGGCCGAGACGTCGACACTTTACGAAGCATAGTAGCGTTCGGGATTACATTTGATCGCGCCGTTCGTCGCCGTTCAGGGATTGTTACGAGCCGAGCCACTGCGGCCTTGGGATCATCTCAGGCGCGTGCTCGAGGCCGCGAGATCGAGACCGCGGGGACAAGTGCTCGTCATATTTCATCGCTTGCCTCGTTTCTACTCCCACGCAGACGTGCATCTCTTATCTTAGTATTCGAGCCCCCAAAAAGTGCATAGCCACTAATCTAAGTTAGTAGCTGTTCGGTAGTGGCAAACCCTAGCGCGATGCGAGACCGCACAGCCAGAAGATCAGAGCGCGCCCGGAGGGACTTCGCGCTCAACGTGACCGGGAGCGACAGCAAGTTCGCAGGGAACGAATGCATCAGCGTCTGGCGCGCTAGACCCGCTATGCGCCTCCTTGTTCAAGAAGCTCTGGCCGTCGTGTCTGTGGGCCGCTCAACGAGAAGGCCTCGGCCGCCACGGAAGAGAGCCCAAGACGCTATGGTACGTGTGCCTTGCATAGGCAGACGTTGAGAAACGTTTGGTGGAGGCTAATATTTGTGAAGTACGACGCACAGAGGTGCCGCGGGGGAAACCTGCGAGGAAGACCATGCGAATGGGTGTCCCGACCTGCTGCTGCTGCTCGTGCGGGCGTGTGGTGTGCTTCGAGGAAGCGGCGCCAAATTGCTGTTCTTTGGAGACAATTGGCCCTACGGCGCTCGGAAAATGGTGTAAGTGTTGACGTGCATGTACTCGGATTCCATCGAACGCCACAACATCCGCCTCACGTCTATTGTCGCATGTCGTCTCACGGACTGCTTTCCTCCGCAAGTTCATCTCTCCGTCTACCTGGACGTGTGTTTCCGCGGTTCTTCCAGAAGGCTACTTCTGCTGGGACGCTACGAATCCTGCGCTACGCACTTGCGCACATGGCTGCTAGTCTCTCGAGTCGTGCGAATCTCTTCTTCTTATGCTCGGCGAGCTCTTCACTGTGGCAGCAACACTTCACGACCTCTTCTTGTGATGCGCCGTTCGGTTTGGGGGGGGGGGGGGGGGGGGGGTCAATGATTTCCATTTTGGTGGACGCCTCTAATTGCTACTCCACACTATCATATGATGATTTAGTCGAGCCGTCCGGTTTGGAGCGACGTTCTTTTCGGCATTGATCTTCTGATGACTTCTATGGTACCCGTCTGCGCACCCAACTCCTTTGGAACACGCTCAGCTGCATTTCGATGTATGTCCCATGGCTCACCGGGAACGACAAGAAGCACTGCGGCGACGATGCGCCTCCGACCCACGCTTTACACACGCGCACAACTGCTCTTCTGCTGGCGCACAGCCGCATGAGTCTACAAGAAACAGCCAATGACGACCCAAAATTCCATGACGAACTCCAAGTACTGTTCCCTGCCCTCCAGCTCGACTAAATTACTTGATAGCGTAGAGTACTTCGAGAGTGAGTACAATTAGAGTAGTCCACCAAAATGAAAATCATTGAACCGCCCCCTGTGCATGTACTCGGTGGATCCAAGACAGTAGTCGCTCAGGTGATGAGGATTCGTTTTGATTTGTTTTTGTTTGCCTAGTACAAGGTGACAAAGCTAATCTGAGGAGCGTGAGACTGAAAGAATCATGGAGCGTGAGCACGAAATGATAGCTCCATATTTTATGACACTATACCTCCCCCAGTCGTCCTTGACAAAGGAGAAGCCACATGGTGTGCCACAAGCAGTGAGCTGCCTCGGTCGTCAAAATGTAACTACCAAACAATACGAGCATATAGCGAATCAATATTATCTTGATTACGATTCTAAGACATCCGATTGGGTTCGTTTGATACGCGCGCATGCTAACACACAACATAAATGAGTGCTGCGACAAGCGGACAAAACGTCGTTCAAGAATGTCGAAGAGCATCCAAGAATCCGCCACCAAGAACCAATGGGAGAGAATGAATATGTCCTCGCACCCAACATCCCCATCTCTTGTGCAGACCTTGGGTTCTTCACTGCGAGCGATCCAGAGAATTAGAATTCTCTGATGCACTCGACGACACTTCTCCTTCAGTTTCGTTCTGTCGACCTCTGTTCACCGGGAAATCGGTGCAAAGTTGCCATGTAAGGCTGAAGGATTCTTAGGCCACGCCCTCACGAACGTAGATGGGTTGTCGTACTGCCGCCGAGACGTTCTGGTTGATTATCTCGCAACTCGGTGCTCTGTAATCAATCAGGAAAGGCGCATGTGTGAGATCATAGAAAAACTCATTCAACAAGTGCATCAGAGGTATCTTCGATATGGACGCACCACATCGGAGTGAAATAGTCAACAATTTACGTCGTGCAAACTCGAATCGTGATCCCGTGCAACCCATCCACGGTCGGTGATTCTGTACAGAGATCATGTTCACGAGGCAGACATGACAGTATCAAGTGACACAGTGCGGCGATGTGAGATCATCAAAGGGTGCTACAGTCCTTCCGATACGTGAAGTAATCGCCGTACCTCGAGCCGTTCCGTCAGGTGCAGGAGGAGCCGCGCTGAGCTTGATTGACTTCGTGGACGCCAGCATCCTAATCGTGTTGTTGAACCATGCATGTTCTCTCCGAACAGTCAGTGTCACCAGCGATAATCGTCGCGTGCTCGCCGAGCGTAACCACTGTCGCCGGGTCAATTCGCTGGCGTCCTACGAATTCGACCAATGTGCGCCTTCGTGGCGTGCACACTGCGCAGCGGGGCGACACGTACGAGCCATGCTTGAGCCTGAGGGGTCCAGACACTATGGTCTTATACTCATCGACGTCTTCGCGTGCGCGTCGCCGTCTCACGTTCTCCCTCGGTGGCATGTTGGTCTCTGCTGACGGCTCGCGCACACCCCGCAACAGATCAAGGCGCCCTCGCATCCTGTGGGTCTCCCGTCCCGACGAAGAAGGCGGCGCTTTGAGATTGTTAGGACAGTAGGCATGGTATTCGCTTGTGGAGGCAACACGGTACACAACGGAGAGTGTAGCCATGTGCTTGGAACGGGGCTGTCAGTATCCATTGAGTGAGTGATGGTCCAGAGGACTCCGAGGCCAAACGCGAACCGCATCAATCCGAATGAGCGACGGCGAACAAGTTCGCGCGGGTGTGCTCGCCGCCTTTGACGCGTTCTTCCGCGATGCTGAGACCACCGAGTCGGCGCTAGGCGACGCGGAAAACCCCACAGCGTTCGCAGCTCAGATGGTGCGCGACGTTGAGGAGAGCGAGGACGATGCCGACAGCGTGAGCACGGTCTCAGCAAGCCAAGTCATCGCCTCGTTCCCGCGTGCGGCACGCTTCGCCGAACAGCTAGCGGCGTTCTTTGCTTCGTGGTCGGAGAGTGAGCGATGCCCATTAGTCGACCAGCTACCCGCAGCTGACGGTGTCAGCTCGCTAACCGACAGCCGGGAGCGAGTACTCGAATTGTCCCTGGGTACACTTCGAGCCTTCGTTGATGTTTGCATCGCCAGCGTCGGCCGCGAGGTACGATGCGGCCACAGTCGATGCCTGGACTCACACATCTCATCCACAATGTATATACGGTATAACCAGGGCGATACGGCGTCACGCCGCGAGCGTACGACTAGGACGGCTACTTTCATCATGGCGCTGGGCGGAGCTCGCGGCATCCTGACGTGCCTCGGCTTTCGCGAGACGGTGGGCAGCCGCACGGTCGCTCCTCTCACCCGCGTGCAGTGCATGGCATCGTTTCAGCAGCTGCAGAGTAGCAAGGAGAAGCTCACGGTCGGCGCGCGCGCGTTCACAAAACACTGTGCGCGCTCGTCCAGCGGCTTCTGGGGCGAGTTCAAGGGCAACGACATGGTGAAGAATGCGACCGCGCTGGCCAAGGTCGAGTACATCTTGGACAACGCAGAGTGGAAGAACGTGCACAGTCTACCGCATGGAGAGGCGACATTCGAAGTGCGCGATGTGCAAGGATACGGCGCGCGATGGTACATTCGCGACCAGTCGTTTCGCGGATTTTTGGAGCCTCACATGGAGAATGGCCACGAAAATAGATGGCGCCATTGAGTTATTGATGGGTGACCAATTTGAGAGCACGCTTGACAGTAAAGCGAACCGTTCGCTGTGTGTTCCCGGAAGATGCGAGCGCACGTCGTCGCTGAGGGTTGGTGAGCTGATTTTACCCGCGTCGGTCCCTCGTGCGCTATGCGCTGTGGTGCTCCGAAGTGAGACGACGCGAGAGTCTATGCGACGTGAGCATGCTCAGTCTGTTGGGGGTGTTGAGCTGCGTCGTCTCGTGGTATTATGACCGCGGTACTCAAGTACGGCAAGCGTGACCGGTCGCTCGGAGGTTTTCCCATTCGCCCATTCACTGTGAACGTGACAAAACCGACGCACGCAGCAGCGACAATGTACATCCAGCAAGCGCTCTTCATGGTGGCGGCCGCCTCGGCGGTGATGACAGCGGTGGCCGTGGCCGATTCCACCCGCGACCAAGTGTGCACGTCGTACGTGTCGGCCGAGAACGCTCAAGTCGGAGTCGCTGCGTTCCACGATCCGAAGTGCCTCGACGATCTCTCGAGCGTTGGCTGCTTCGAGACAACCTGCCGCTTCTGTCGCTCCGGTGCGACCAAGACCGAGCAGTCCAAGTTCTTCAAGCCGTGCGATCCGACAGAGCGCGCTCAAGAGGACCAGGCGTTTGAAAGCGCAGCGGCGTGTACCGTTTCGCCGGGCGATCAAGCGGCGGGCGTGTCGGCGTTCTACGATGCCACGTGCCCGTCCGGCAACGGTGGGCTCGGGTGCCAGGCCGACAAGTGCCGTTTTTGCAAGATGTGGAATACGCCGGCAAGCCAAGCGTTTGCTTCCTGCCCGACTGCCAGCACGGGCACCGCACCTGCCCCAGTCGCCGCCCCAGTGGTAGCGCCGGCGTCGGCGCCGGTCTCAGAATCGGACAGCTGCTCGAACGCTGTGGCTGCGTCCGGTATGACGGCAGTGTCGTTTGTGACGGAGCCGCAATGCAACAACGCGAACCCGCGCTACACTGGTTGCGTCCCGAACACCAAGTGCCAGCTCTGCCGCACCGGCAAGAACGAAGCCAACCAGTACTTGGTCAGCTGCAAGGTGCTCCAGGACTCGAAGAAGGACGAGTCGCTCCTCGTGTTCTCTTCGATCGACGGCGTGCAACAGCTCAGCACCAACCTTGCCGGCGTCTCCAGCAACCCAGACTCTTCCAAAGACACCGATCCAACTGTGTGGGTCGCATCCTCGATGGCGGCGGCCGCCGCTGCCGTGCTCGCTGTTGTCGCGATCTGGAAAACGAAAAAGACCCAGAAGGCGCGCGACTTCCGCGGCCCCTGCACCCCACTCAATGGTTCACTCATCAGCCTCGAAACGTGTGTGTCCACCCTGTAAGCGAGCAACAAGACCGCATGCGCGTCGTCCTTCTTAACTTCCATATACTCGTACTTCCACATGAAACTACATCCGCATCTTGAACCGTATCTCCTCGTCCACTCATGGCGTCACCGGCATGAGCAGCCCCTTGGCGACTTGGTCAGCCTTGTCCTTGCCGCACAGCAGCTCAATCAGCTTGACCCCCATCTCCATGGCCGTCGCTGGGCCCTGGCTCGTCACGCACTTGCCCGTCACGACCACGCGCTGGTCCTTGCGGTAGTCAATGCTCGCGTCGAGATCCTTCTCAAAGCCAGGGTACCCAGTCGCTGGTGACGGGAGCAGTCCGTGGCTGTACAGCACCACCGCGGGCGCTGCGCAGATCGCGCCGTACCACTTGTCAAGGTGCTTTTGCTTCTTGAGCAGGTCCACCAGCACGACCGAGTCACGCAGATGCGTCGCACCAGGAAGACCCTACGAACCACCGCATTTCTGTTCTCAGTCTTCTATACGAGCACACCAGCGAGCATATAGCAAACCACACGACGCACCCCCGGGACTATGATCGCGTCGAAGCTCAGGTCCACACACGCCTCGATGGCCAGGTCGGCCTGGACGTGCACGCCGCGCGACATCTTGACGACGTTCTCGTGCTTGCGACCGACGCTCGCGATCGTCACGGCCACGCCGCCGCGCACCAGCACGTCCGCGAGCGTCACGGCCTCGATCTCTTCGCTACCATCGGCCTGTGCACATCCACACACGACTGAGTCCGCAGACATGTCCGACAGAGATACGTAAATAAGTGAGACCGTACGATCGGAATCAGCGCCGTCGGCGGTTCGTGGCTGGCGGTGGAGCTGCTCATCGCGCGCGATAGGAGAGATAGGCAGGAGGACGAGGAGGAGGACGAGAGGACGCAGGAACGGCGGAGCGCGCACAGGCGAAGCAGGCGCATGCAGCGATTCAAACCAGAAGATCGGATTTGGATCCGCTGGTTGCAGCCTGTGGGAAGATGCTGGGAAAGGTGTCAAGTAGCTTTTATGTTGCTGAGAATTGTATGTTGCATGTGTGTTGCACATCATATCAGCTGTAATCCGGTCATTAGCTCACCCCACCACGAGCTCCGACATGGTGCGCACTCCGCGATCTCCCGCGCGCCCACGATGAGCAGCGCTCCCCAGGACGACGAGAGCGCCGCGCGGCTCGCGGCCGCCGCCGAAGACTCGGTCGTGACGCTCATGCGGGCCTTTCTGGCGCTGCAGACCGACTCGCCCAACGACGACGACGGTCTCTGGCCGCTCGAGGCGCTCGCGCAGCTCGTGCGCGACGGGAACGACTGGGAGAAGGAGGAGGCCGCCGCGATGCTGCGCACGATCGCCAAGGACAGTGCCGAGAACCAGCTGCAGATCGTGCAGGCCGGCGCCGTCGCACCACTGGTGCACCAGGCGCGGTTTGGACACCTGCGCGGCCAGCGCGAGTGGGCGCTGCGCTCACTGTACGCGCTCGCCGACGAGAACGCCGTGGCCAAGCAGGCGATCGCGAGCGACGGCGGCATCGCGACACTGGTGAGCGGCCTCGCGGACGGCTCGGCGACGGAGCGCGAGCTCACGATGTGGGTGTTGAGTGAGCTGGCGCTCCACTGCGACGAGAACCAAGTCGCGATCTTGGACGCGGGCGTCGCGGCGGTCGCGGCGGACTTCTTACGCGGCGACGTGACGGATCAGAAGACGGCGTTGACGATGATTCGGAACCTGAGCTACAACGCGGCCGGCTCGCCTGCCGCACGGTTCATCCAACACGGCGCGCTAGATGGGGTCCTCCGGCTCGTTCAACGGGGCGGAGACCGCGAGATCGACGACGAGCTCAAGGAACCCGCGCTGCGAACGCTGTTTTCGCTGTCCACCGAGTCGAACGACACCAAGGTTGCAATCATCAATTCCGGCGTGATCCAGCCACTCGTGTCGATCGTTCGTGACGGCACCACCGACGGTCAGAAGCTGATCGCCGCTCAGATTCTCGCGAATCTCTCGAGCTGGCGCGGCGAGGCGCGCGAGCGCGTGGTCGTGGACACGGCAGCGGTCCAATCATTGCTACAGCTGCTGCGCAAGGGTGACGACGATGCGAAGATGCGCGTGGCCCACGTGATGGGGAACCTCGCGTATGCTGCGGCAGCAAACAAGACGACGCTCATGGAAGCCGGCGTGTTTGGGCCGCTCGTGCGATTAATTCGCATGGGCAACGACACCCAGAAATCGCGCGCGATGATGGCGATTGGTAATCTCGCGCACAACACCTCTGCGAACCAGAACGCTGTTGCCGCTGCCGGAGTGATCCCACTCGTCGTCGAGTCGCTGCGTCACGGTGATGTGGAACTGAGAAACAGGGCCGCCGATGTGCTCGGCGACATCGTCTCCAAGCACCGCGCAAACCAGATCAGTGTGGCGTTCGCTGACGGCGTCACCCAAGCACTTGTGGGTATGCTGCGTGATGACGACAAGAGCGCGCAAGAACCCGCGGCACGCGCACTGGGGAAGCTCGCGCGTCGCAACACAGCTATTCAGGGCAAGATCGTACGGGATGGAGCTGTCCCAACTCTCGTCGCGCTGCTGAGTTCACCAGTTGAGGACGTTACGAAGTATGCAGCGCGAGCGCTGTGTGCGTTGGCCGGAGATCTTGATGCGAATCGCATCGCCGTTGCGAAGGCTGGCGCGATGGGGCCGTTGGTGCGTCTGTACGAAGAAGGATCCGACAAGCCGAAACGAGCGTCCGGCAAGGCGTTGAAGACGCTTCTCGCAGTCGATATGCTGCGAGTGGAAGTCCAAGAGGCTGGTGGTGAGGCGGTGTTAATGAGACTCACCCAGGCAGATTGCTCGACCGGATGAACCGAAGTAGGGACAAAGAGGCGATCGTGAGACCTGAATGCGATTTCTTTTATATGCAATGTCCGACTGTGTCGCTTTCCCCACTTCGATCGTGGGACCAGTGGATCGAAGGATAATACACGAAAATGTCGATTCTCGCTCCGTTCCAACCATGAACAGAACTCGTCGTGTGTGGACCTCCTTTAGTTCGCGTTGTCCCCGGCCACGACAGGAGCTGGCTGCCACTGCTCAAAGCCGCGGAGATTCTTGCCCTCGCTCACGGTCGCAGTGGCACCGTTGCCAGCACCACAGAACGCTGCGCATTCCGCCGAGGCGTACCCCGCGCTCTGTCCAAACGTGAACTGGTTGCACTTGCACTTCACTTCAGTGGGTGGCGCCGGAGCCGCAGTCGGGGCTGCCTCGCAAGGCGCTTGAACGGGTACCGGCACCGGCACGTACACCACCACAGTCGGAGCGGGGGACGGGGCAGGCGCCGGCGTCGGGGCGGGCGTCGGGGCGGGCGTGGGGGCAGGCGTCGAGGGGCACGCCTTCTTGCACCGGTCCTTGAGCCACCAGTCATTATCCGAGACAGTGGCGCACGTCTTGGTGCAGTCGTAGATCTTGCACTCCTTCTGGCACTCTTGGACCTTGTTAGTCGAGGAACACTTGGTGCAGTCCGTGTTCACAAAGTCGTGCGCGTCCGCTGTGCTGGAGAAGAGCGCGAGCGAGATCGCCGCGGCGGTGAGCGTGAGGAAAGCCGTCGTCTTCATGGTCGTGTCGTTGGGTTGGTTGGTATCCGCTTGATGGCAAATTGAGGAATGATCGGTTGAGCGGATCTGGTCGAGCTTGGGCCAAGCGCAAATCGCGTTGGCGCTGTGCTAGAAGTGTCCCTTGTGTCTCTGACGACGAACGAGATCGACATCCCGTGGTGTTGTTTCGATGGAATTTGAAGTATCCATAGCCAACAATCCACCGAGAGGCGGCGCGACCGTTGTGTAGAGGCGCCGACGGATTCTGGTCGCATGCTCTACGCACTGGCGCGTTCGAGGATCCCAGACTGCGCGACTCTAGTCAGACGGACTTAGGATCTCAGAGTCTCGAAGAGGCAGTGCTCTGGAAGACGCGATGGATCGACTGGAGTGCTCTATGCATGCGGGACGGTGCATCGTGAACAACGATTGACAGGCTCTTCCACAGATTATGGTACAGTCCCCAGCGTCACCGTAACCATTGTGAGTGGCGCCATACCGACACGGGCGCCGGCTCTTCGGGAGCAGCTGAGAGCCGAGATGCAGGTCTTCTTCCTTTGATGGGATCCCATTTGGCTCTTTTATGTGCAATCGGATAGATTCTAATCATGTTTTGGGTACGTAAATCGCATATGTTGAGCTCTTCTGGATCGATAAAATACCCGTTTAGCGTCTAGAAAGCCGGCAACTTGTTCGCCATCCGCTCAGCCTCCCGGACACGCAAACTACGTTGAGAGTGGCTCGGAAGGTGCAGTCTAGGAGTTTTGTGACCCCTGCCAAGCAACTGAGTCGAGCGCTATTGCACCCGTCCAGGCGAATATCAGGTTGCTTCAGAAAACGTATCCACGTCTGGAGGTCCGCGTCAGATACGATTCTACGGGATCCTATCACTAATAGACTGACTGGAGGAGGCTCGGCCTAGTCTCAGTGAGGAAGCGTGGGGAAGAAAGAGGGATTCCCTCCAGAAGCCTCTCAAACCACAGCGGAGCGGGTTCAAGGTCATTTCGGAATTCACCGTCTCACAACAACAACACCCACCACCAACAACAACAACTAAGCCAACAATGAAGACCTCGATCCTCTTCGCCCTCGCCGCCGTTGCGACGTCGCTTATCCTCCTCCCGCACGGCGCCGAAGCCACCGACTTCTGGAACACGGACTGCACCAAGTGCCACTCGACGTACAACGTCCACGCGTGCCAGAAAGAGTGCAAGGTCTACGACTGCGGCAAGACATGCAGCAACATCCCGTCCCACGACGGCTGGCTCAAGGACAAGTGCCAGAAGGCCTGCCCGAGCACGCCGGCCCCGACCCCGGCTCCCGCTCCGGCGCCAGCTCCCGCTCCGGTGCCAGCTCCGGTGCCAGCTCCGGTGCCAGCTCCCGTGCCGGCGCCAACCATCACGGTCTACGTGCCCGTGCCTGTGCCCGTCCAGGCGCCCTGCGTCGTACCTGAGCCCGCGCCAGCCCCAAAGGCTCCAGCAACGGCTGCGTCGTGCAAGTGCAACGAGTACACGTTCAGTGAGGTTCGCGGCTACGCGACAGTCGAGTGCGCGGCGCTCTGCGGCGCCCAGGCCGCGAACGCCGGCGCCGGTACTGCGCCTGCGGCAATCCCGGTCGTGCCGGCCAAGAACTTCACCGGCTTTGAGCAGGTGCAGCCGCCAGCGCCGGTGGTGGCGGCGAGCACGCGTGTCTAAGTCTGTTTGGACCGGTGCACCATCGTGCGCACAAGTTTTCAATGTGTCTGTTCCGTTCTTCGCCTCCAAGTCCTTCTCCAGTCGAGCCTCGCCACACGCCCAGTCCGGTCAAGTTGTGCTTTACTAGCTTTGCATGTCGTTTGTGTGTCCCCGATAGTGTTGTGGCCTTCAGTTTGCCCTGTGTCTCGCGAGAGGATCCGCTGGCAGATCTCAGTGCGGAAAACATGGCTACATTTACTATCATCTGTTAACAGAGGTTTTGTATCGTCAACCAGAGGTGTCTGAATACTGGCCCCAATGTTCCCTTCCCCATGATCCCTCACAACAGCAAGCAGCAAAATGGGCGACGCCAGGGGGTTGTCGCCCAGCTTTACGACTCTCTACGCGGCCCCCAGGCAACTACGCGTCGTCGTACATGCGCGCTGCGGATCCGATTCTGTCTCGTCTATCCAACGAGGTCGCACTCGGCTCCTAGCGACCCGAAGGCAAGTTATAACGAGTCCGCCAAACGTGGTGTCACGCGAGAGGCGTTTCCGTTCAGAGCGCCTTCCGCCGCCTCTGCTGGCCGCCGCTCGAGTCGTCCGCTCCCCGAATACGCAGGTTTGGCCAGTTTGATTTGACAAAGACGTAAGATCTAAGCGAAGGGAGTCGCGGGATCCAGGATGGCGTCTTAGGCGGAGGGCAAGAATAGCAGGAGGAGACGGCAGCCAGCTAGACAAGTACTCTCCAGTCTTGGAGTTTCGAGCTCCCTAGGATCGGACTTGCCGCCCGCTCGTGACCATGGCGACAGTGATGCTCGACGTGCTGCTCCCCGGCGCTGGCTCGGCGGTGGACGTGCTCCGCGCGATTCTTGAGCTGTGTGCGGAGATGAAGGAGAGCGAGGAGGCGTGCGCGCGCGTGCACCGCCGGCTCGCCGACGTCATGAGCGAGCTGGCTAAGATGGAAGCGTGTGGTCGCCTGCCGGCGCCCGAGACGGTGGGCAAATACACGGCGCTGCTGCGTGACTTCCTGGTGTTTCTCCAGCGATACCGCGGGAAGCCGCTGTATGCGCGCTTGCTGCAGTACCAGACGATGATGGACGAGCTCAAGCAAGTGAACGAAGAGCTGGACGCATTGATGCGCGTGCTCAACGTGGCTACGACTGATGCGATGATGGAGTGGAAGCAGCAGTGGGAACAAGACAGGGGTCACCACATAGAGATGTTCGCAGTCCTGGTATCCAACACTGAAACCTTGCTGCGCGAACTCCATGAAACCAAGGCGCTTGTGGAGGCGATGACCGTGCTCAAGTACGAAACTGACAAGTGTCAGAAGCAACAAAACGATGAGATGCAGGTCCTTTTACGGCAGTTGCTCGCAGGGTACGTTCGAGCGTCCAAGACAAGTGTACCGACTGTTCCCGCATGGTTCATCCCTCCCGATGACGTCGTGTACGACCCTAAGCCGTTCGCACGTGGCTCATTTGGTGCTGTGCATCGCGGTACTCTAAAGTCCGGATTGAAGATTGTCGTCAAGACCCTCCTCGTTGAGAGTATGAACGACCCTGAGGCGTTGAAGGAACAGTTTCTGAAGGAGATCAATATCTGGTACAAGGTCAAGAACAACCCTCATGTCGTCAAGATGTACGGGGCGTCACATGTAACTTCGCCACCGTTCATCGTGTGTGAGGACGCTGCACACGGTAACATGGCAGAATACCTCGTGACCTCAAAAGATGCCGGGCGAAAGATGTGGAAACTGTTGCACGAAGCTGCTCTCGGACTGAACTGGCTGAAAAAGAATCGCGTCGTGCACGGAGATTTGAAGCTAAACAATATCCTGGTTGGCTCTGACGGAAAGGCTCGCATCGCAGACTTCGGATTCAGTTTTGTGCGATCACCACATGATAAGATGCCGGCCCCTAGTGACGCTTTATCAACTCCAGGAGGGGTTCGGTGGAAGGCTCCTGAATGTCTGCAAGGTCGTCATACTTTTGCGTCCGACATCTACTCGTTTGCGATGTGCATCATCGAAGCTGTGACAGGAGAGCCGCCGTTCGGGTTCATGGATGACGAGGCCGTGCTCCTACGAGTACGAGATGGAAAGATTCCCACACGACCAGATGCAGTGTCAGATACCGCTTGGAAGTTGGTTCAGCAGATGACAGCTCGCGATCCGTCGAAACGCTGTGGAATGCCGTACATTATCAAGACACTCAAGACGTTGAGTGATGCTGCTGGCTTGCCCGCCGACAATCTCGAGGAGAAGGATGTTCCCCAAGTGAAGGCCAAACTTGAAATTCGTCAAGCGATTCCCACGAATGAGCCAGTTTCGAGCTCGGACATCGAGTTGGTAACAGCGAAAGGTGCCGAAGAAGGAACCGCGGCTCTTGGAGACGAAAGGAGCGTGAACGAGCTGGTTCGGATACTAGAGAGTGAGCCAATCAAGGAGAAGACAGCTGCGGCAAGTCTACTCTTCAACCGCACTCGCGACCAGTCTGCATGCCGCTCACTGTGGGAAGCAAAGGTTTACCCCAAGTTTGTGCAGGTCGTGGGTAATAAGGGGTCATCTCTTGCGTTAAAGGTGCTGGCATTTGGCTGTGTCTCTCATCTGCGCGACCAATACGCCGAAATTGAACAATCCCAACTTGACGCGCTTCGAAAGTGTCTATCCGGACTCGACAAGGCGTACATCGACTCATTATACCGAGTGGTGGTGTCATCGACAGCTACAGACACGCAAGTCCACGAAGCAATCAACATGATGGAATGTATCACCATGGTTCTCAACAAGAAACTCGATCATCTGTGTGCAACGAAGATCTCGGAAGCATTCGTACACGTACTCCAACATGAAACGCCTGATAGGTGGGTGGCATCATTTGTGGCTTGTACACGACAAAGTATCCCGATTCGAAAAGCGTTCATTCTCGGTGGAGTGATTCCAGTATGCGTGAGGCTGTTGGATGACGGAAGTGACCTCATCAAGCTTCATATCGTCAACGCTCTGGTGAATCTTGCTGGAGACACCCCAACGAACAAGACAGCCATAGTTGAAGCAGGAGGTGTCCCTCCACTTGTTGTGCTCGTTCGTGACGGTACCGATGTCTTGAAGACATCGGCTGCACTCGCCCTCGGTAATCTCGCGTACGGAGTTCCAGCCAACAGCTCTGAAATAGTGGTCGCTGGAGCTGTCGAGCCTCTAGTCCAGCTTCTTCGCGGCGGCACCAGCGAGCAAATTGCGCGTGCAATCAGTGCGCTCGGAAATCTTGCGTATCGAGTCCCAACCAACAGCGCAGCGATTGCAGCCGCCGGTGCCATCCCACTTCTTGTGCAACTAATCCGCGAAGGTGCAGAGGAACACAAAACGAAAGCGGCTAGTGCTCTTGGCACACTGACGTACGGCATCCCGACCAACTGTGTGGCGGTCATCGAAGCCGGCGCCGTAGCGTCGCTTGTGGAACTGCTTCGTGCGGGAACGGAAAAGCAGAAGGCAACAGCGGCCAACGTGCTCGGAAATATCGCTCATGAGGTTCCTGCCAACAAGTCCGCCATCATGACAGCTGGGGCTGTGGATTTGCTCTCAAAGCTAGCACGTGATGGAACCGAAGACCAGAAGACTAGTGCTAACTACGCTTTGAAGCAGTTGCCGAGAGGGCCCTGCTGTTCGTGCATGTAGCGGCATGGCTGCACTACAGAGCCATCAGATGATACAGGCAGCAAAATACCGTTTTCTGCCTGTTGCCAACCGTTACCTCATCGCCGACCACGCCTTCGCGACATCCCAGATTAGATCAGAGTGTTATGGCGCCAAAAGAGCGTCCGACGTGGCGCGCTTACGCTTTAGTTCAACACCCACTCAACGTCAAAGGTGTTGGACAATTGGTGCACGATAAAAAACCGAGCGCCTCGCTCCAAGCGCGCCACTCTCCTCATTCTGCGAGTATCGCTGTTCAACCATGGCTTCCGCTGTTCTCGAATCTATTCTCCAGCTATGTGGTGAGATGAAAGAGGTCCAGGTGCCATGTCAACGGTTCTACCATCGCCTTGTGAGTACATTCACACAGCTCCAGATGCTTGAGGCTGCCAAGCGACTACCGCCGACAGAAGCGCTGGGCAAGTATGCCGCAATGCTGCGCAAGTATCGCGACTTCTTGAAGCGCCACCGTATGCGGCCGTTGTACTCGCGAGTTATCTCGCACGCAAAAATGATGGCGACACTTCGACAGCTACATGCAGATATGGACGAGTTGGCAGTGGTGCTTGGTGTTGCGACGAGCGAGGACGAACGGGGAGCTTACCTACAGCAGTGGGAGAAAGACTGTGCCACGTCAAGACTCATCATCACGGGCGTGATCGAGAGTTTTAGCCTTGAGGGTCAATGCGATATTCACGATCAGCGTGCACAAGTGGAGGCGATGGTAGTACTCGGGTATGAGATGAATCAGAAGAACAAGCACAGTGAGAGTACTGTCGCGCTGATTGAAAAGATGCAATCGACCCTCGTAGCGGCTGGTCTCAAGGCGGTCGAAAAAGTCCCAATTTGGTTCATACCACGCGATGAAGTCGAGTATGATCGTACACCATTTGCGCGCGGCGCGTTTGGCGCTGTACATCATGGCACCTGGAAGTCGGGTGCGAAGATAGTGGTCAAGACCCTATTCATTGACGAATGTTCCATGACCGAAGCCACGTGGGATCACATGATTCAAGAACTCAACCAATGGTACAGCCTTGACCATCCTCATGTGCAAAAGATGCTGGGTGCGTGTCACGTTGCATCGCCTCCATTTATTGTGTGTGAAGAGTCAAGCGAGGGAAGCGCGGCGAAGTATTTGGGATCGCTGAAGCACAGTCAAGAGCATTTGTGGCGACTGATGTATGAAGCAGCCGATGGATTGCAGTACCTTCACGCGAACCGTGTCATCCATGGCGATCTACGGCTCAGCAATATCCTAGTGGATAAGAATGGAGCCGCTCGGCTTGCTGATGTTGGGCTGAGTTTCATCCGATCCGTCTCGGTGGATTCGAGTGGCCAGCCATGTGCACCACGTGCTGGTCGGCTGCGATGGCGCGCACCGGAATGCCTAAAACGGAAGGCGACGGCGCATTCGGACATTTACTCGTTAGCCATGTGTATTGTGGAGGGCGCTACTGGATCGCCACCCTTCGCGTGTGTCGACGATGACACGGTGTACCGACTCCTCCGTGACGGGGAACTGTTTGATCAGCCCGAAGAATTGAGTGCAACAGTATGGAATCTCGTTCAATCCATGACGCATCCTGAAGCAACCCAAAGAAGACCCCTCGCCCAAGTTATCGGCGAGTTGAGACTTCTTATGACAGATGATACGAAGGACGGTGACGATTTCTCCTGTTGTCAAGGTCCAGACTTCGCGATGAACTGTGATGACGAAGTTGATAGAGCTGCTACCGGCGACAGCCACTTATCAGATGAGACCTCTATCGATCATTGCCCCAGTTTAGGCTCCCAGCCACCGTGCGCCTTAGGGGATGGATACTCACACGCCCTTGACAGTCAAAGCAGTATAGAGACTCTCATCAGCGCCTTGCGGCAAGGAGACGACAAGTGCAAACAAGATGCTGTCGCCTTGTTGTATCGTGCGTGTGACGACTGCTCAACATGCGAAGCTGTTCAAGATTCCGACGGAGTATCATTCTTGACTACAGTCATTACGACTGAGTCTCCGAATGCAATTACACAGCTGTACGCGTTCGGGTGCCTTCAGCGAATATTCACCAAGACGAACGCAGACGATCAATCTGCCTTCGACTTGGCAAGGGATCGTATCTGCATACCTTCATTATCAGAAGTGACGGCGCATTTGGAGGCTTTGAAGCTGCCAATTGTATCTGAACAGACCGCGCTTTGTGCCCTTGAGAGGTTGACGTGCCTCATTGGAGTGAGCCAGATGAGCTGCGAAATGTTGATCGAGTCGGGATTTGTCCAGTTGACTCTGGATCTACTATGTTGTGCTTCTGATGCCTTGCTAGATGCTGCACTTGCTGCTATCGATGCACTCGCAGTCGCCCAGGCACTCAATTCAACGGTATTACTCGCTGCGTCAGTGATTCCGAAGCTCATGCTGCTGTTAGAGGCAAATGACGTCAAGCAACGATACGTTGCTTTGGTGGCCATGAGCAGCATTTGCGAGTGCTCAGGCGACAGTCACAAAGCGATTCGGGATGCGAACGGTATCCACCTGCTTGTGAATATCCTTGATGCAGGTCGCGACGACCTCGCAGCCTTGGCGGCACAGATTCTGGGTCATCTTTCGGCAACGACATCAGTGCGTTTGGCAATCGACAAACTAGTCGTTATGGCTCAAAGGTCCGAGAAAGATGTCAACGTCGAAGCAGCGATAGCGCTGAGCAGGATTTGCCGCTTCAGCCAGGAAGCTGTCCGCGCCATGAATGATCCAGATGTGTTGAAGGCTTTGGTCGAAGCACTTGACGTTGGAAACGACCGTGAAAGAATCAGTGTTGTACAAGCTTTGGCCGGCTTGGCGACGGATCCAATGGTGTGTCACAACATCGAACGCGCCGGTGCAATCAAGCAGTTCGTGGAGTTTGTTCGGTCTGGACCGGACGAGCTGAAACTTCACGCCATCACTGGCCTCGCAAATCTGACCCTCAACAGCTCTGACAGCCTGAAGCTGATTGTGGAAGCTTCGGGAGTTGAACCGCTGGCCGTCTTGCTGCAGCATCACGGTAGAGACTTGAAGATTGGCGCGATAAGAACAATATCTCATCTGGCGTTATCAGTATCCGCCTGCAGGGAACTTGAGAAGACCAGCGCTGTGGATACCTTGACCTGGCGGCTCGTGAAAGAAGAATCAGATGACGAAAAATGCTACGCGGCGGTCGCGCTGGCGAATATGTGTCAGTACGGAGATACGAGTATTCAGCAGCTGAAGAGTGCCAACGGAATCCGGTCACTTATCGAAATGCTCCGGTGTGGTGGGGGCACACTGCTGGCAAGTCAAGTCAATGTCGCAGTCTCGGATGCTGTTTCTGCGCTGGCCGCTTCTGGCGCATTGGACTCGGCTCTACAGCACGAAAACTCTCTCGTTGTCACCCTCCTTGAGCTAATCCGGTGCGAAGGCCGGAAACAACAACTCAGTGCACTGCGTGCCCTATCCAGTCTATGCAAATACGTCGTCGAAACACGCAGGGCGGTCGTGGATGCGGGCGGTATAGAGCGACTGGTTTCCCTCGTGAGAACCAGTCAAGATGATCTGAAATGCGCAGCTGTCGTTACACTGGGTCATCTTTCAAAATACCCCGAAGCGTGTCATCAAATGGAAGCGGAAGGGATCATACCTGTGCTCGTGGGTCTTATTCGAGACCCCGATAGTTCGGTGAGAAACGACGCCACGGTTGCGCTGTGCATCATGTGTGATGTGAGCCTTGATGCACGTGTTTGCCTCAAGACTGATGCTGTGCTCGGGTCACTGTTGGGGATCATAAACGCAGGCGACTCGAGTCAAAGTACATTAGCTCTGCGAGCATTGGTGCATGTGACGAGGGATTTCATTACGTGCCAGAAGGTCGAGAACTCTGGTGTGATGCGACAGCTGGTTGAGCTCATTCGTGTAGGTGACAGTGACCAGAAACGCCACGCTATCCAAGTCCTAGCGAACTTGACTGAGCTCGGATCCGATAGTGTCATACTCGCCACTGAAGCAAGCGCCGTGGAGGTAGTGCTAACAGTTCTTCGCGACCGTGATGAAGATATGAAATACTGGGCCGTGCTCACGCTCGCTAATCTGGCAGCATACCTACCTGCATCTCGGTTGCTCGAGGCGACTGATTTTGTCCCGCTGCTTGTCGAAGCACTTGGAACGGAGAACACGAAGTTCAAGCATTCCGCTGTTGAGGCGCTGCGTCAGCTTTGTGCGCACAGCGATACAAGCTGCACGCGATTTCAGGCCTCGAGCGGGATCGGTTTTCTGGTTGGATTCTTGAGGAACGGAAACGACGATATTGTATCCGAGACTCTCAAATTGCTAACGCTTCTGTTCTTGTGCGAGGGCACGCGTCAGGCGGTCATCGACTGCGGAATCGAGGAAGCAATCTTGGAGATTCTTGAAACTGGATCGGCCGATTTGAAGTCATCTGCTCTTCCACTGTTTCAGAGCATGGCCGCAGACGAATCCAGCTGCGGGGGTCTTGTGAGCGCAGGGATCGTCGATATTTCTCTCCACCTACTAGCCGACAACCGTGACGATCAGAAAGGAGTCGCATTGACGCTTCTGCAAAGCCTAGCTTGCAATGACGTAGCTCGATCGGAGATCATGGCATCAAGAGCAACTGAGACCGTCGTTCAACTCGTGCAGGAGGGATCCACCTATGTGAAGCGCGACGCCCTACTGGCGCTTCTCTTCTTAGCGGCCGATCGTCAAGTGACTCCGGGCATTATTCGCGCCCATGGTCTCACCGTCCTTCTGAGCATTCTTCCGACTGCGTGTAAAGACATCAAGGAACTCACTCTGAAGGTGCTTCGATTGCTTGCTGAGGACGAAGGAACGTGCTTTCGTATCGTGCGCGAAGGGTTCATTCCTCTCTTCGTCGAGATGGTGGAAAACGGCGGGACAATGAAGGACTTGGCGTGTGATATGCTATGTCGACTGGCGAGTGTCGTCTGGATCGGCAATGTTGAACCAGCCTTCATTCGAGTGCTCGTCGATATGGTGCACTGTCACGACGACGGCCACCAATGGAAAGAGTGCGCGAGAAACGTGTTGCTGGCTATTGGAGGGGATTACGGTTGTCTTTCGACGTCCGCGACGAGCTACGTCAATTTGATCATGGAGGCCACTCGCAGTGGATCTCCGGATGAAAGAGCTGTGGCGCTGCCTATGATCAACATTGCTTCGGCTTCTCGCGTCTGTGTGTTTCCGCTTCTTCGAGCAGGAGTCATCGATTACCTTCTGGTGATTATGAGACAACGCGAAGAGACTCCTTGCAAGTTCGCAAGTGACACGATGGCGCAAATCGTCAAGGATCAACAGGGTGTCGAGTTTGTAGTGGCACACAGCAAGCTTCACCAACTAATCAATTTTGGCCGCTCCTACCGGTGGGCTCGTGAAGCTGTTCATTTCTGTCTCAGAAAAAAGTCACCGCTCTTGAGTGAGGTCGCAACGATCTTGTCAGAGATCATCCAGCCGAATCTGCTATCGTTACTGCCAACGGATGTCCGTGAATGCGTCGAATCGTCGTGGTCAAGTCTTGAGAGCGGGTGCCTCGAAGAGATCCTTGTCCACACGGGTCGATTAGTAGAGCTGCTCACGGCGCAAACTCAGCCCATGGACGTTGACCACAACTACGGACCGTATGTTGCCCTCTGCCATCTCGCCCGATTCGAAGCGCATCAAAGCGCAATCATTGCCGCCGGAGGCGCACGCTGGATCACTGCATTCATGTGTCAAAGCGACGCAGGTGCATCGGTTGCAGCGACCGCACTGGCGTCGTTGGCTCGTGATGACGAAGCTGTTCGAGTGGATATCGTCAACGGCGGCGGTATTGGTGTTGTTGTCGAGATGGCGAGCGTCGGGGATTTGGCTAAGCAGTCGGCGGCTGCGGCAGCGCTCGCGAGTCTCTCGCAAAGTCTGATTGCTGGTCGCGCGATCAAGTTGCTCGGAGGTGTGGAGGCTCTGGACAAGCTCACGCATTCCAGTGATCCAGCGCAACGAGCAAAGAGTCGCCGAGCGCTACGAGCACTCAAGCGCTTGACCACACATATTCGAGATGAAGTGGAGTGCCATACAAGCTTAGTCACAGTGGCAGAGGCCAGTGAAGAAGTGTCGGGAGGTTCTGTGGGAGAACAACACAAGCAAGACGCCGTGGGAGACCCGATGGACAACGATGTACGTCGCGACGGTGAGGAGGATAGCTACTCGGATTCGTACAACTCAGATACTGAAGCTCGCGACGCGTAAGGCAGCAGCTCGATCGGAAACGCATGTGCTAGCGTCACTGTAGTAGCCCGCTTGCCCTATGGCGTCATGGGCTTGATACTCGAAAGCAACTCCTGTGTAGCTGGCAACTGAGCGCATGGGCGCGAGGGTCGGCGAACTCTTCTTGTTGTCGCACCTCGCTTCGCCATTGAGCCGAATGATTCACTCACCACACCAGCAGAACTCTTGGTTCACTGGCCACGGAAGCCACCACCAGGCTACTCGCGCCAAAGTCGTCCACCACTCTTTGCGCGGCAGGGTCTACAGGTTTTCGATCCCGACTTGTTCCTCTGAGACCAGTGACGACGGCAGCATAATCTTTGACTCCGCCTCGGGTTGTCAGTCGCGCGGCGCTGGAGATCGAGGCGGCGGTCGAGCATCCTGTCACAAGTTTTGAGCGCAGGGGGGGATGTGACGACGACGAATGTTCAAACGGCTTTCGAGGCCTTTCATATCATCACTCACTATCGCTGTCCAGTAGACAAATCACATCCAGCGCGCTGCTGCCACCTCCGCCACTGCCACCAGCAGACGCCGCGGGCTTCGGTGGTGCGGCCGACCGCCGCGCGTCGAACGGATTGTTCACATGCGGGTGGTTCCGCGACAACTGCGCCATCGCGTTCGCGAGTCCGACTTCGGATCCTCTCGCCGAGCCGGTGTTCGCTGCTGACGAACTGTTGCTGGATGAAGACGTTGCCCACGCCGGAGTGGACGACGCGTACGCGCTGCTGGTCGTGCTGGTCGCCGTGAGCGAGGGCATCGCGCTGTAAGACGCCGCCGCCGACGTCGTCCAGTTACCATTACCAGTGGACAAATCGACGTGGTTGCCGCCGTTCGCCGCGCCAAACGTCGAGAAAATATCCATCGGGAAGGGCATGTCGGTGCCTGAGGCGTTCACGTTGCCCGGCGGCAGCTCCCACACGTCGCTGTCCACAGTGAAGATCGGTATGTCGTCGTCGGAGAGGTTCGCTGTGCTGGTGGTGGCGCTCGCGGTGGATGGCGTGCCAGCGGTCGCTGTCAGCGTTGGGATCACACCCAGACCGTCGTCCTCTTCGTCACTCGACAGCGACAAGTCGATCTCGAACGGTGCGTTCGCACTACCGGGGCCAGCGTCGCCAGCTCCTGTCGACGCGGCAGCTGCTGTGGATGTTGCTGCGGTCGTTGTAGCTGCAGGTGTGATCGACAAGTCGCCAAGTTCCGTCTTGACGCGCTTTGGTGGTGGTGCAACTTCAGCCTCGTCACCGGCTCGTCGCTTCCATGTCGCGTCGGGTAAGATCTCGACTTCTTCCAGGTCCTCGTCGCCTTGCACTTCACGGAGCAGCTTTTTCAGATACGGGTCGATCCGTAGATCCGACGCTTTAATAAACTGTCACATAACAACCACAGAGTGAGTCAGCGGTTCTATCGCTTCCATTGCCCAGCTCAATGCCACTCGCAGCACACGTACATTGTGACAGACTGTACACCGGTAATGTCGAGATCGCGCTTTCTTGTTGAACATGAGGAATGTCTTGAGGTCAAAGCACTGCAAGTGCTTGCAGTGGAGTCCGCGCGCCGGCAGGTCGATCATGCACAGTCCTAACGGGCACCGCAGCGAGAGCACGGTCGAAGTCGCGACAACGGCATCGTCGTCGTCGTCATCATCGCCACCAAACGACTTGATCACTTCTTTCTTCGCGTCCTCGTACGTGATGCTCTCGGACGCCGCGCGCACCTCGTTCACGATGTCGGCAACGTTGCGGAACTCGACAATCTGCACCATAAAGCAAAATACCACGGGGTTCTCGCCCGTGCGCACCTCGATCATGTTGCGGCCCACGCGCGAGTACGGGAACAAGTTCGATGGCTGCTCGCGCAGCACCTTGGACGGGTTTGACTGCCCCGGCGGCGCGCGTTGGACGAGCTGGAGGCCGAAGCCATTCGCGGCGATCACCGAGGTGGTGGGCCAGCTTGTGCCCGTACCCAACTCTTCCTTGAGGATGAAACAGCGCAGCTGCAGCTCGAGCTTGCCCGGAGTCATGGCGCCGGGCGCCGCGCGGTCTTGGTTGCTGTACAGGTCGTTCAGGTCCTGGTCCGTGATCGTGTACTCTATCCGCTGGAGCGCCTGGTTGCGATTGAACTTCACAAACACGGGTGCGCGCACCGTCTTCTTGACGCGTAGGAACGGGTCGCACAGCTCGGCGCGGCAGACCTCGCAATACCAGTCGTTCTTCTCGCTCGCGGGCGCGTTCACGAGCTGGTGGCACTTGGCATGGACATGCAGCCCGCACTCGACGCACGCCACGACTTTGCCCGATGCGGCCCCGGACGTGCCGCAGAAGCAGCGCGCGCCGTTGAGCGCTGCGGGCGTCGTCGCGTGGAGCACTTCGGTGGCGTTGGACTGCGCGCTGGCTGCCATGGGCGCCGGCGGCACGAGATGGTGGTGCGTGGACGGCGCGCGCGCGTGGCCGTTGAACGGGATCGGGCGCCCGTACACCACCGGCGGCGGCGTGCGCGCCGCGTAGCCCGACGAGGCCGCCGGCGGCTGTGGCGGCGGTGGCGCGTTCATGCCCGAGGAGGACGCGGCGGCGGCGCTGCTGCCAGCACGCGTGGCGTTTACCTGCGTCTGGAGGCAGCGCAGCGCGGCCTCGAGCTGGTCGTTGTAGAACGCCGCAGTCGCGTGGTTGGACGCGTTCTCGGTCGCTTTGATCTCGAATTGCTACAGTACAAACCACAAAACAGCGTGAGCCGCACCCCAGAACAAGGTTTCTTTGGGTTCTTGGTTCGCCCAGTGAGAAAGGGCGCACCTCGAGCGCGTGGACGATGCGGTCGATGAGCTCCTGCTTGCGGCCGGAGCGCGCGAGGTTGAGTTCCGCGAGCACGATCTGCAGCTCGCGCACGCGCAGCGAGTTGACCATCCCGCGCACGTTGGCCGTGCGCGGGGTGCGCATGGCGGACGACACGGTTCGTGGGTTGCGGGCGGCGGAAGAACGGCAACCAAGAAGAGAACAACGTCGGCGGAGGCGCGCGCGCGACGGTCTCCGTTATGGAGCGCCAGAGGGCGGTGGCGGAGGAGCGGAGGGAGCGGAGGGGAGCACCCCGCGGAGCGGAGGGGGAGCGGGCCGGCCGGGGCGGAGCGGGAGCGGCGGGCGGGGCGCGGCGGCGGCGGCGTTCCCGCGGTTTTGGGCGTGGGGGACGGGACCGGATGGGGGTGTTCCCCACGGTTCCAATGGTGGCGGCGCGGGGAATCCACCGCGTTCTAGTCCAGTCCGCGAAAGTATCACCTGGTTTTGGGATTCGGATGACGTGAACTGGCCGACTGTACCATGGTTTGGGTACATTTCTGGGAGATGAGAAAGGTTCTTCGGTGGGAGGCGGACATGGGTTCATGTGGAAATGACAACTTACGCTTCGGCGGGTAGAAAGACTTTGCTCCGCGTCGAGTGGTCTGTATTGACAGTGGGTTGGTGGAGTCTAGTATGTGCGTTTGGGGGTGGCAGCGAGACTCATGGGCGGTCGAGAAAGCTGCCAGGCACCCAAGGAGAAAAGAATCGTATCAAATAATAATCGTGGGTTCGCGGGACGCGTGCCACGGTGTCGAGTATGCACAGGCAGGCGCTTCAAGCCGCGCGCGAGGACGCGCGGTGACGCACGCCGACGTTGGAGAACCAGCGGTGGGCCTTGATCTCTCGGAGCGAGAGCCGCTGGTCCGGATCTTTCTGGAGGATCTACTCAAACACGCAGAAATGGTCAGACCTACAGTATCCATCGGGCGGCGTGAATGCTGCCTACAGGAACGTACTCGCTGGAGGAGATCCTTGGCGGCGAGCGATAGGTTCGGAGGAACCTGCAGCGCTCCGTCGGTGATAAGCTGGATGGTCTCATCTTGGCCCTGTGATAATCGTGAGAAGTGAGTGGCGTGCTGCCTCATTACTAGAGGGAGAACTGGTGAAAAATCACTTACCGGAGCTTCAAAGGGTGGCTTACCGACCAGCAGTTCGTACATAATGATGCCGAGCGCCCAAATATCGACCGACTCATTATACTTCTCGCCCTGTGAGACAAAGAACCGTGTGAGCCCAACCGACCAGGGGTGTTGCTCCTCGACACACTCGAAGCCAAACCACGTACGCGGATCATCTCGGGGGATAAATAGTCTAGTGTGCCGCACAGCGTCTCGCGTCGATTGCTGTAGACACAGGCCACAAAATGTTAGCCGCCTCATTCCACACACGGAATGCCATCGACAGGGAAGACGTACGCGTTCGTGACATTGGATGACGACCAACCAAAGTCGGCCAGCAGCAGTTCGCCCTGCACATTCATACTCGTTAGAACTTTTGGACAACGACTCGTGCTTTTGAGCCAAAGCACCACGCACCTGTTCCGATAACAATAAGTTCTCCGGCTTGATGTCGCGGTGGATCACGTGCTGCGCGTGGCAGGCCTCAAGCGCACTGACCAGCTGCGCGACGTACGTGGCGGCGTCCTTCTCCGCGAACCGCCGACTAGCGCGCAGCTTCTTGTACAGATCACCGCCACCGGCGTACTTCAGCACCAAGTATACGCGGCTCTCGTCCTGGAACGTCGCGTACAGCGGCAGGATGTTCTGGTGGCGGATGCGCGAGTGGATCTCCACTTCCTTGCGCAGCTGGTGCGCCACGCCGTTCGCGCGCAGCTGGTCCTTCACAAGCACCTTGAGCGCGATGATCTGCTTGGAGTTTTTCTCGCGGGCCATGTACACCTGGCCAAACTTGCCGCGGCCGAGCACGCGGCCAATCTCAAAGTCGCCGAGCGTCCAGGACCGCGCTGGCTGCTGCGGCTCGGGCTCGGGAACGCGCTCGACCTCCATAGGCTCCGGCGCGGGTGGCGGCGGTGGCACGTAGCGAGAGAGCCCGGGCGCTGGCGGCGGCTGGTGGATGAGTTGCTGCGCCTGCTTGAACTGGTGCTGCATGTGGCCCATGGCCGGCGAGATCGACGGTGCCGCCGCCGCGTGATGCGACGCCAACACGGGCGGCGTCACCTGCGTCTGCGACGTGCGCACTGTGGACCGAGCGGACGCGGACGTGGACGCCGATGGGTGGGAACGCGCGCTCGCCGTACGCGGCTTGGTGACCGCCGCTCGCGACGTCGTCGCGGAAGACGGGACGTTCGCAGGCCGTTCCTGCAGCACGGAGCGGTTGGACTTGGAGGCGGCCGCCGACCGCTGCGCAGCAGCCGCCGCGGCGCGTTGCGCAGAGGAGGCCGTCGGCGCGGAGACGCTCGAGCGTACCGTACGCGCCGACGACGCCGACGACACGGACGAGTTGGAGGACGTGGACGACGGCGGCGCCGGCACCGCGGCCGACGAGCGCGAGGCCGCGGACCGGAAGGATCCCGCCACGGACGCCGCCGTGGGGCGCGTCACGCCGGTCTTGCGACTGGACGAGCCGGCGGACGACACCGAGGACGTCGACGTGGCCGTGCGGTGGCCGAACGCGTAGGTCGCCGTGGGCGCCGAGTTCTCGTCGTTGCGCGCGACGCGCGAGCGCGGGTACATGGCGGCGGATGCGGTGGGTACGGAGGGTACGTGGTGTGCGTGCGTGTGGGCAGGGAGATCCACAGAGATCCACACAGAGAGCGAGACGCTGGCGGCGGCGGCGCGTCCTCTGCCTCCCGCTGAAGATGGCGGGTAATGCGGTCTGAACACACCCGCCCCCAACACGGGAGAGGATGAAATAGTGTACACCACATCAATCTAGGATAAAGAGGATAAATAGTGTACATTACGTGTATTTAGGGACTCCACAGCTGAGTTGTATCTGATCCGCTCAGGGTCGCGAACGCGGCTTGCAGTTCGCGGATCGAGGCGGCGATGGCGGGGCTCAGGAAGAAGAGCGCGCAGAACTATAGGCAGAGCACACGGCGGTGGTGAGCTTGTGCGGCGAGGGAGAGAGAGGGGTGGTGGGTTGGCGTGGGCGTCACCTCGCGGAAGCTCGTACTCTTGAACACGAAGGACTCGACTTCGCCGAGCGGCGGGGTCGTCATCCTAGTCAAAGGACCCAGGTCACTTCGTCAACACATGAGGCAGCAGACGTGGCTTAGGGAAACACGGCAGAACGTACGAAGCCTGCTGCGTGATGAGCCGCAGCCTTGCGACTACGCGGTCGGCGGCCATCGCGCTCGCGATGCTATGGCATTCCACGATACGCGTGAGAATCGCATTGTTGGGACGAGGAGAGACTTGCCTTGCCCTACCTCTCTGATCGTCCGCTCGACCGTGGGGACGATGACTGCGTGTCTCGCGAGGCCTGCATGAGATCCGCATACGCGTCGTGGACCTTGGCTAGGAATTCTTGCGGTGCAGGGAGCTTAGTATACAATCAGTACCATCAGTTCCTTTGGAGACGAACCGTTGTAAAGTAGGCACGGTCCAAACGCTGACAGAAAGTTGTGCAGCGACGCTACGATCGTGCCTTCGGGCGACTCGCTCAAGTGGGAGCACGCCTGGTTCAAGAGTATACTCGGAACGTCACTGCAGTGGCTCCACACGAGCTCGGCAAAGTCGTCACTGGTGATTTCTGCCATCATCACCGCCCACTTCGGATGAGCGTTTCTTCCACACCACGAGCAAATCGCGTCAAATGCCAATGTACCCATGTTGAGGTCAACGCCCATCAGACCGCGCTGCAGCTGCGTGTAGAACGCGAGCCGGTTCTGGAGCGTGCCGTTCACGTACTCAAACTCCCTCGCACGAACGTTTGCACCGGTCAACGCGCCGGCAAAGTAGCTCGCGATAAACGCAGCCGGCGCGTCGGGTCGTTCGTCCTGGAGCCGCTTCACCAGGTCTTCCAGCAGAAACTGCACGCCCGACTGCTGCAGGTAGAGATCCTGCGCGGCCGGCACGAGCGCCGACACGGCGCGCGTCGCCTGTTGGCCCACTGGCGTCGACGCTGGCCGCAGCTTGGTGCCCACGGCCGTGTCGCCGTCCGTCGTTTGACGGCGCACGTCAAGCGGCGAGAGCCGCTGCGCCGCGGCAACGACGCGCTCCGCGCGCAGCCGGCCCATCGTACGTCTGCTGGTGCTCCCTTCGGTCGGCGCCGCCGCCGCATGGCCTCCGGCTTTCCCGCCCGCCTCGCTCATGGCCCCAGGAGCCGCCTTTGCGGTGCGACGAGATACGCGCGTCTCTTCAAGGTGACGCACTACCCCTAAACGACGCTTGTGTACCAAATTTTACCTACACGTCATGACGCTATTCTAGTAATTTGCTGTTGTCCTCGATCGGATGCACCCCCCAACCCAGTTTTACTACCGTCACGTCATTGCGCCGTCAGATCTTGGCTTTGTCGCCACAGAAGTGGCAGCTGCGGCACGCCATGTAGCCTCCCCGATCTCCCTCTTCCATGCAGCATGGAGATGATCCCCTTCTCTTCCGCCTTATTTGACAGGCCGTTCCCCGAGGCGGCCCACCCGAGACGCAGGCGGATCGCCAGTTCACAAAGCGAGCGATTCCACGCGTCCAAGCCAGCCACCCAAGTCAAGTCAAGTCATTCGCCATGGACCTCGAGGCGGCCGCGCAGATCACGGCGACGGGGCTCGCGGGGCTCTTCACGGGCGCGGCCGCGTACATCACCATGGCGCAGCACCCGGCGCTGCTCGAGACGCGCGAGCTCGCGTTCCAGGCGCCCTACTTCCGGCGCATGTACTTTTACGCCGCGCGGCTCCAGGGCCCGCTGGCCGTCGGCAGCGGGCTCTCGGCGCTCGCGGTCTACTTTCTGCAACGCCAGGGCCGCAGCTGCGGCTGCCCGGTCGCGGGCATGCCGCGGCTCTGGCTCGCGAGCGGCGCGACCATGGTCGCCATGGTGCCGTACACGATCACGCGCATGCTCGCGCTCAACGCGCGGCTGCTCGACACGCCCGCGTGCCGCTCGCACGGCTCGGCGTGGCTCCAGCGCATGCTGCGCAAGTGGGGCCGGCTCCACGACATCCGCACGGCCGCCAGCCTCGCGGCCTTCACGGGCATGCTCGTCGCGCTCGCGTGCAGCGGCAAGAGCGCCGGCCAGTTGGACTATGGCACCGGCCCGGGCGCGCGGGACCACGCGCTGCTCCACGCGCGGAGGTGAGAAACCTTCCGCGAGATATGCGCGGTGCGGGGCAACTGGCATTAGCAAGCCTTCCGTGTCGCGGACGGTCCACAAAAATGGAGGAATACTGTATACTGATTGGCTAAAAGTACAAATAAAGCGATTTCATTGGTTAATATTGCGCACTTCAACGTGGTCAAGCCCCCTCCGGCGCAGTTGCCGCGCACCAAGAAAGTGCGACATCGCTGGGTGAACACAGACACATACACAGATCCGATCCGATCCTGGACACATCCCCCGCGCGCACAAGAGCCCGGGCGAACTCTCCTCCGCGCAGCATGCGACGGACGGTCAAATCCCCATGGTGTCCCCGCCACCGGTGTCGCGCGTCCTCCACACTACCGCCGCCTCAGCCTACACTTTTGCTTGGTTCGTTGGGAACTCCCAACGTTGGTTGTTGGGATTCGTTGGGGTCTTTTTTCTTTTTTCTTTTTCTCATGCACTTGTTGGTTGTCTCGCGTCATTCTCCAATCCGCCGGCTCCCGCGCAAGTCGTCTTCCTCCTCCAAGAGCAACCGGCAACCGGCAACGGCAACTTGTCGCGTTGCTTTCCCCTCTGCGGCGCTCGCTTTCCCCCTCGTCCCCCTCCGTCGCCGCGTCCGCCATGGTACGTGTCTCGGCCGTCGTTGGCGTGCGCCATTCGCCGGCCAGTTCTCTGACATGCCGTTCCGTGTTGCAGCGCATCATCGAGTTGCTGGCGTCTCTGCGCGAGCTGCTCTCAAGCGAGCTGCGCGCGCTCGTGGGCGCGCTGCCGGCGGCGCTCCACGCGCTCCGCGAGGCGCTCCAGGCCACGGTCGACAACTGCGTCGCGCTCGTCACAGGCGAAGCGGTGGTGCCGCGCCCGCGCCGCGTGCGCCACCGCCACCGCCGCATCGGCAAGCGCAAGCGCCTCACGCGCATGAACGCGTCCAGCAACTTGACGTGTACCATCCAAGCCAACAGCGCGATGGCGGCCACCGAGCCCGTCAACGCGCTCGTGATCGAAGCGGCTCAAGTGGCGTCGCCTCGGCTCTCTGAGGGCGCGCGCTCGCCGCTCTCGCTCGCAGACCTCGCGTACGCGCACGACCTGGTTGAGCGCGCGAGCCGCGTTGAAGAGGTCGAGAACGACGAAGAGCGCGGCGCCCGCGCGCAGGCCCTGGCCACCGACATTGAACACTTTCTCGAGGCTGTCACGGGAAACACGCAAGAGTCGGTGTCGAAGTCGGACACCGGTGATGACGCGGTCGCGGCTTCTGGCGCTGGAAATGCTTCCGTCGATCGTGACAACCAAGAAGGCGTAGCTTCGCCGCCGCTGTCGTCCTCCGCACTTTCTGACTGGGGTGACGCGACGCCTGGCGTCGCAGGCGCTGCACCCACGCTCCCACAAGGCTGGAACACTGACTGGAAGATGAACAGCTATGCGATGCTCCACTCCACGAGCAGCAGCAGTGATGGCTCAAGCGTGGGCGAAGAAGTCGATGACTATACGGAGCAGGTTGAGAAGGCAAACAACGAGCAAGGGGAGGCAGTCAAGGAGTCACCGAAAGCGCCGATTGTGTCTACCGAAGTTCCTTCATCGCCTGCGTCGACCACGAGCAGTGTATCGAGCTGCTCCAGCATCTCGATGCTTTCGAACGGCCTGAGCTACCGCCAGCTCACGCAAGAACTCGCCCCGCCAGATGAGGACGACGAAGAGACTTCAGTATTCTACCGCGTGGCTTTGCAGAAGCTCAAGGAAGAGCGCAAGCTGCGTGCGCGTCTCCGGGCCGAGTCGATGGCTAGCGATGACAGCAAGGGTGGCGCAACTCCTCCAACCTCAACGACCCCTGCTCTCAACGGTCTTCGCCCGATGCGAGTCACCCCTCTTCAACCCGAGTACGATAATGAGGACGACGATGCAGCGCGCAGCATGCGCAAAAAGAAGCTCGAGAGCTTGCGCACTCGCACAACGCCTTTCATGATCAAGGTTGGCAAGCCACTGAGCGTCAAATCTCTTGTCAGCGCTCCGACCCACGATGGCCCCTACTTCGCCTGAGATCCAACCAGCAACAACCCTTCACGCGCACTTGAGGACGCCACTTGCATTAGCAAGTGTGAGCGTTCCGTGCCTTATTTCCCTTTTCGTCCGTCGTGTGGCTGACCTTCAGCCGCCGCCCCGCTTTGCTTATCCCCCGTAGTCATAATTATCCTCGACAAATCCCACCACTCGAGGTCACCATCGAAACTTGAATGGTTTGGCGTACTCTTGTTCGTTCGGTCGCTTGCCCACCGCCTCCAGCTGCGCCTCCAACTCGGCATTGCGCTCCCCTAGCATTACGATGTCGTCCTTGGCGACGCGCAACAGCCGGACGGCGTACTCGTACTGCTCCTGCAGGTCACGCTGCTCGCGGTAAAACTCGCGCTTGATCTTCTCCATCATCTGCGTCAGCGTGGCCTGGGCGTCGCTCTTCCACTGCGCGTGCTCCCGCTGCAGCATGTGGATCTGCTGCTGGAAGCCCAGTGCACGCGCGCGCTGCCGCTCGACCTCGTCCGCGAGCTTCTTCTCCTTGTCGGCAGTGTGCGCCAGCGCCTCCATGAGTCGCTGCCTGTCTTCCTCGGCCTGCTGTTGTAGCACGCGGCGCTCCTCGTCCAACGCGTGCTGCAGGAACGCCTCGCGCTCGTGCTTCATCTTCTGGCGCTCGTCCTCTTGGATGGCCTTGCGCAGCTTGTCGTCTTCCTCGAGCAGCGCGCTCTTGGCCGCGACCTCGGCCTCCTCCTCGACCAGCTTCTCTTCGCACAGCTTGAGCTCGTCTTTGAGCCGCGCGAGCTCATCGCGGTCGCCCACGACCACCGTCTTGGTGGCCTCGATCTCCTCCATCTTGGCCTGCTTCTGCTTGGCTGTGAGCTGCGCGCTGCTCTGCTGAAAGGCCTCGACCTCTTGCTGCAGCTTGGTCTTGGCCTGCGCGTACGACTGTTTGCGCACGCGCATTTGCTTGGTCACACTCAGTTTCTGCTGCTGGAGCGCCTTGATGCGCTTCATGATGTCCATCTTCTCCTGCTTGACGGTCTGCATGAACCCCAGGATTTTGGTGTCGTTGTTGAGGCTCTTCAGTCGCTCCTGCTCGAACAGTTCCGTCAGCCGCTGCTTCTCCTCCCACGACTCTTGCTTGGCGCGCTCGAGGTTCGCAATCGTCTCCTCCATCTGTGTCATCATCGACTCACTGTGGGCACCGCCCGGACCACCGCTGCCGCCCGCCGCAGACGTGGGCCGCACCATTTGACGGAGCCGCTCGATTTCTTCACGAAGCTCGCGGATCGTCTTCTCGTTGATATCTTCGTTGCGGTGCGCGGCATTCTTAATGGCCTTGGCGCGGTTCGCGTACTGGAGCGTACCCAGCGATTCTTCGTAGTTGTCGTCGGCTGGCGAGATCGCCGCGACCATGACCGTGAGCGAGTTGCCGCCCAGCGACTCCTGCAGCAGCCGCGTGAGCTTCGAGTCGCGATACGGGACGTGCGCGGCGCCACCGCCGCGTTTCTTCGGATCGGCCAGCATTGTGATCACGTTACCCAGGGCACTCAGCGATTTGTTGATCGCGGCGCCCTCTTTCAGCCGGTCACCGGTCGCACCAGTTTTGGACGCGCGCTCCGAGCCAGCTAGATCCACGAGGTTGATCTTGGCGTTCACGCAGGTCTCCATCTGGCCGCCGTTTTCGAGCACCTGGGTCTGCTTGGACGCGATCTTGATGGTGAAGCACGAGTGAGACCTCGAGCTGCGCTCGTTCATCTGGGTCGCGGCCACTTGGCGCACTTTGTTGCCCTGCGCGAGCAGCCGCACGACGTCGCCCGGCTCCTTGACCACGAGCTCGGCGAGCTGCTCGACGTAGATGCCCATGTCCGGGTGCTCGCGGATCTTGAGCACTTTGTCGGACGGGTTCAGCAGGTCCTTGATCACTTCGTTGTAGATCTCGAGGAACGAGACTGTGACGAGGAACTTTTTCGAGGGCTCGGCCGCCGTGGCCTGCGCGACGCGCTCGAAGAGGTCGTGGTTCATCCGCGGAATGATGCCGTGGTCCTCGCCGCTGCCCATCATCGTATGCGTCTTGCCGGAGCCGGTCTGCCCGTACGCAAAGATCGTGCCGTTGTACCCGAGTAGCGCCTGGTCCACGATGGGTCGCGCGATCGCGTCGTACACCTGCACCTGGGTCGAGTCTGAAAAGTACGCATAGTCGAACGTGAATGCCTTGCTGTGGTGGTCGTCGGAGCTGCCGCCGCGTGGAGACTCGACCGTCGTCGCCGTGGTTTCGTCGATCGACGGGTTCCGGATTACCACGGTCTTGCCGTCCACGACCTGCACGATGCCCTGCGCGCCGAGCTGCGTCTCGCGCGCGTTCATGGGCCGGCACCGCACGGCCACCTTCACGTTCACGTCCGTCGCCGTCATCTTTGTGCTTCGTCTCGGTCAGGATAAAAAGTCGTGCGAAGCGTCGCCTGGCAGAAAAAACCATGGATCCACATACAACCAGCATAATTGAGACCTTCGCACACACGTCGCAGACGAGCAAAGGATCTAATTGAAGGGAACAAGGAGATGATGAAAGAAGATAAGGCCGCTCCATTTGTCTTCATGCGTCGCTGCGCGGGATGACCGTGGACCGTCCCTCGGTGGACGGCGCCGCCTGCTCGGTCCCAGCGCTGTTCTTCTGGCCCATGAACGCGCCGCGGAACGGCAGCAGCGGCAGGATCTTCTCCTCGAACTGCCACCGCACGCGCGCCGCGACGCTCTCGAGCGAGTCAAGCGCCGGCCGCACGTCCAAGTACACCGACAGCGGGCGCCCGGGCTGCGGCTGGCCCGAGTAAAAGTCGATCACGTACCGCACCTCCGTGCCGTCCTCGCGCTCGACGATCCAGTCGTGGCGGTCGAACGGCAGCACCGACCTACGTCACGTCACCACCACCACCATCATCCATACCGACCAGGAAGCTCAAGCAACAGAAGACAAAGAGACGACGTACCATCCGAGGAGGTGCTGCAGGCGCGCCTTGGGGCTGTAGTCGCTCGGGCGGCCGATGAAGCGCTTGAGCTTGGGCGGCGCGGCGCCGTGGCGCGCCTCCCACTCGAGCACCTCGCGCCAGCTCTGCTCGTTGACCGAGTTGTGGATCGCCACGATGGTCTTCATCTGCGCGGCCTCCGGGTCCCAGCCCTTGCGCTTCATGGCCTTGAAGTACATCTCCTCCGACGGGTACTCCCAGTGGCCGTGCGCGCCCGTCTGGTGCGCCGGCGTGAAGTCGCTCTTCGGGATGCTCGAGACCTCGCGCTCCTGCGACAGCCGCGCCGCGGACCCCGTGACCTCCCACGCGCCGCCGGCCGCCGCGTGCTGCGCGATGTGCAGCATCTGCTGGCCGAAGCCGCAGTTCTCCTCCTTGGCGTCCGTGCCCCTGGCGGCCGCCTTGGACGCGTGCGGGCACGCGGCCGCCGCGGGCGCATTCACCTCGGCCGTCATGTTGGTCGTGTTGGGAGAATGGATTGGCGTTGGCGTTGGGCGTTGGCGTTCTCCCAACTCGAAGTGTTCGTTGGAATTTTTTGTGCGGCGGTGGAAAGCGAGACGTGCGAGACGGATGGCCCAGATGCGACAGCACTAGCTGATTGGCTGATTATGGTCATTGGATGGCCAATCCAGCGAAAGGGATCGCGAAACGCAGCAATGTACTGATTGGAGGTAGTTGTGGGCTGTGCGCCTTGTCGCAGATGGATGGACCACCAACATCACCTCTCTTCAACCAACAAAACGAAAACAAAAAGGAAAAGAAAACCAACGCGCATTGTTGCTACGCTGTGGCCGACGACGAGCCGTAAGTCGTGGGGCGCTGCTGCTGCTGCACGACGGGCATGCCGCCGACCGACGTGAGCTCCTCGGTCGTGCCGCTCGGTTTACTGGCTCCAGAGAGCAGGGGCCGGCGGCAGACGTTCCCCGAGCACCATCGCCAGCACGCACAGCCGCACACCGTAGTCGCCAGCGTCAAATGCCGAGCAAACAAACAAACAAAAAACCAACGTTTCGTCAGCCTCCTCCCCGATCGTATCGTTGGTATACTATACCGTCCAACGTTGGATTTCCCCACAACCAACGATCCAACGACTCACCTGTCGACCAGGAACATGGACAGCGTCGAGATCACGAGCATGGCCGCGACGATGCCGGCGGCCTCGCCGGCGCAGGCGCGCACGGCCAGGTCGGCCGCGAGCACCTTGCTGGGCAGCGCGACGTGCTTGCTCGAGACCGCGACGAAGAACCAGACGGCCACGAGCCCAAAGACCGGGTCCTGCGCGTACAGCACGGCCAGCAGCGCGAACACGGCGACGATCGAGAGGTGCGTGGCGTAGGTGGAGATCAGGAGGAAGCCCTGGCGCGACTCCTGGAGCGCGACCGCGAGGTGGAAGAACGCCGTGCAGGTGACCCAAGCAAAGTACATGGCGATGGGCAGCTCGTTGCAGACGTAGAGCTTCCAGTCGAAGCCGGCACGGCCCGTGCGGTCGTTGACCGAGTAGATGTAGAGCACGAGCAGCACGAGCCAGAGCAAAAAGATCATGACGGTCGCGGCCACGACGTAGTGCTTGACGTAGAGCACGAGCCAGGCCGTGTTGAACACGCACGAGAGCGCAAAGCACGCGCGCAGCTGCGTGGGCTGGTTCGCGTCCGCGAAGAACGAGTTCTGTGGGTAGAGCAAGTCCGTGAGCACGAGCAGAACTTCGAGCGCGTAGATCGGGACCCAGATCGCGAACGCGAACGACGCCGGCGAGATGAGCGTCTCGTACTGGCGCGCGAGCAGCACAAAGTACTTGGCGTATGCGATGTTGACGCCCGCCTGGACCACCAGTAGCGCGGCGTTGAGGAACGACAGCGTGCTGCCCGCCATCATTGTGTTTGGTCGTTTGTCGGCGGTACTGAAGTGCGGAGTGGCCAAAAGCCCGAGTGCTGTCTAGTGAGGGAGCAAAGGAGCTAGAGATTGAGATACAGAGGGAGATGCGGCAGTTGGAGAGGAGCACACAGGCACGATGCCGTCTGGGACGGTTCGATAAATGAGACAAGAGCCGCACACATGCAACAAGTGTTGAAGTTACGAGAACAGAAAGCACCACAACCGACCGATCATGGTCACGGAGCCGCCGTGGCGCCGTAGCGGGTGCTGGAAGGATGCGCGCTCCCGCGCTTCGCCATCTCCACATCTGTCGCGGTCTCAAGGGCCCTTCATAAAGTAACATGAAAGTGAATGTGCGTGAGTCAGCGAATTATAAGAACATGGATGTTATCGGCACGTACTGCTGGCGGCGGTGTGCACGCTGGTGCACCTGGGAGACCACAATCATGACCGGGAGGATGGGAGCAGCCAGGGTTGCGCACGCGCGGAGCAGCTCGGCCTTGTGCTGCAGCGCCAGGTTCTGCGAGACGTCGCTGCGCTTCGCCAGCCCGACGAGCGCCCACGTCACGACCAGTCCGATGACGGGATCTTCGCCATACACAACACCACTCAGCGCAAGCACGAATAGCGCCGCGAGCAGCAGCGCGTAAGTTTCAAATGCCAAGTACGCGCCGCTGAGATCCTGCAGCGACATGGTCACACACAGCAGCGTCGCGGCGCACACCCAGGAGAAGTACAGGCGGATAGCGAGCTCACTCGCCAGGTAGCGGCGCCACGAGAACGCGCTTGGCGTTCGCTTGCAGAGCGAAAGGTAGATCGGTGCGAGCGAGCCCGTGAGCAGAACGAGGTCGAACGTCCCGACGTTAATCCACTGGAGCCAGTTGTTGAGTACGATCCAAAGCATGTTGAGCATGCAGGACGCCGTGAAACAGAGCCGGAGAAACGTCGGCTTCGAGGTGGTCTCGTAGATCGAGAGCTCGCGGCGGAAGCAGTCCGTGAAGATGTGCGCGGCGACGAATGCGTAGATCACAAGCCAGATGAGGAACGCGTACGGCGCCGGTGCGAGCGGGATGTCGGGCGTGTCGTTGGGCGCCGTGGACGGAGAGAACGCGTCCTGCTTTGCGTTGGCCAGCAGCTGCAGCGCGAACAGCGCAGCGTTGGCGTACGGGAGCGGCGCCATGATCCAGCGATAGAATGTCGCCACCGGGACCATGCACGATTGTGGTGATCCACAGGATCTTATAGGTTTGACACGGGAGCCAACGACAAGCTAAAAATACGGAATCACAACGAAGTACCCCATGTGCCACCGACTGACGGGCACTCGAGCCATCATCATGGTGTTGACGACCTGGACGGGATTGAAGTTGGAGCTATTGGTGGCACCAATAATCGAATTCCATGGCTTTACGCTAATGCCACAACCTGACCATCACTCCCATTTGCGTCCACCAACTCGATTGCAACCGTCCGACGACGACCACCTAATCCACGGAGCCACTTGTCAATCCTCTCTTCGTCCGACTGCCTCCTCAAGCGCGCTCCTATGCAGATCCCGTTCGGCGCGACGCACGCGCAGCTCAACGCCGCGCTCTTCGCACTGCAGTTGCTGGTCAACTTCAACCAGAACGCGTTCACGCCGGCCGACCCGGCAGCACGCAAGCCCTGGACATGGACCACGCTCATCCAGCCCGAGGGCATCGCGTTCCTCATCTGGCTCGTGATCTACGTGTTCACGACCTCCATGGTCGTGTGCGATCTCTTCTTCCCGCATCTCTCGCTCTTCACGGACGCGCCGCAGTCGCTGCGCGCGTTCTTCACGGCGTCGTGCTTTGTCAACATGGGATGGATCGTGCTCTTCAATTGGCTGCGCTGGGTCCACGTCGCAGCGTTCGACCTCACGGCCATGTGGCTCACGCTGCTGCCTATCTACCTGTACAGCACGCAGGTCCTAGATATCTCGTGGGCGCAGTTTGTGGGCAGCCACCTCGCCGTGCGGCTCTACTTCTCGTGGGTCAGCGCTGCCGTCATGCTCAACGTCTCCATCTCGTGGCAGACGTTCCACGGTGGCTTCTTGCCCTTTGCACCGTACGCGGGTATCCTCGCGCTGCTGCTCACGATCGTGCTCTCAGGAATCGTCTACCGCCAGGACAACGTCATTGGCGGTGTCGCGATGTGGGCGCTGTTTTGGCTCACCAAGCGAAAGGGCTCGTTTGAGCCAGCGGCCCAGGCAACGCTGGACAAGGTACAGGCCGGTGCTCTCGTGGGCTTGCTTGTCGTCAGCATGACGCTTGTGGTGGCAAATATCTACCGCCAGTTCTTTGCACAGTACGTTTGATGACCATACCTGACAGGGGGGATTCTATATGGAGGCTGATATAAGTATGATGCTTCTTGCACTGTTTGTGGTAGGTGGACACCCCTCACGATCGCCGATGTCTCCAAGCCGCTACTCTCGAAGTAGAAACCCATCAACGGTGTACTGGTGTGTTAACATCCCAAGTAAGCCATCCATCCCGTGTATTCACACGGGCGACTTGTCTCGCTCAGACGCTTCGGCTGCTTCCGCGGCGACTGAGCTTCTGGTTGCTTCCGGTGTCGATGGCGCCGTAGTTAGCGCGCTGGGACTCGCTCCCGGCGTCGCCCTTCAGAGACGCAGACGTCGTCAGCCATGCGCGTGAGAGTCTGAGCAAAATAGAAAAGGAAACGAAACATCAACGTGACTCACTGTGGGACGGCTTGGTGGTCTGGGTGCTGCATGTGCAAGAGAGACACGTACCTGCGCTTGGTGAGCGATTGCTCGACGACCGACACGACCACGATCGCGGCGACTACGCCAGCAGCGAGCGTGGCCGCAGCCTGGATACGTAGTTCCTTCTCGCGTTGCTCCCCGGCCGGGAAGAGCTTGGCGTCTTTCTGTGTGATGCCAACACACGCCCATACCGCGACGAGCCCGATTACCGGATCCTTGCCGTACGCGACCCCCACCACGGCGCTGACGACGAGCACACCCAGTAGGATGAGGTACGAGGCGAGTGACAGGTACCCACCAGAGATCTCCTGGGCCGTGATGGCCCAGCTCACGACGGTCGCGGCCGTGATCCATGAAAAATAGAGACGGATGCTGAGTTCGCTGCACAGGTACTGACGCCAGCGGATTGGCCGCACGTCGCGCTCAATGTTAAGGAAGAGGTAGATCGGGAGCAGCACCAGCCAGAGCAGCGTGATGTCTACGGCCGCGGCGTTCACGGCGTCGCCGATGTTGAACAGCAGCGCCCACCCAGCGTTGAGGACGCAGCTCAACGCAAAGCACACGCGCAGCGGCGTTGGGCTGGCGGCGTTGTGGTAGATCGAGAGCCCCGGGAACGCGACGTCCGTGATGACCGTCATGAGCGTGAAGAAGTAGATCGGGTTCCAGATCGCGAACGCGTACGCCGCCGGCGTAACGAGCGTCTCGTACTTGGACGTGGCGCCGTCGCCGTGCGAAAACGCGACCCACGTGAGCAGCAGCTGCAGCGCGAAGAGCGCGGCGTTCGCGTAGGGCAGCGCGTCCGCGAGCGACACCATCCTGAGCTTGAGCTGTGAAGATTCCAACTGACTTGCGGAAGGTGAGCTTTTCGACTGGAGTGTCTTGTGACATATAAGAGAAGAGTACTTCGAACAACTGCCGATCCTAACAATTTCTAGGTGAACACACGTCACAGATATATCCGTATCCAACGAGAAAGGATGATATAGGAGGAAAATGACGGATGTACTGGTTGGATCAAGGGCTTCTGGTCACGCTATGCAGTGCATGCAGTCAATACGAATCGTCACGCAGCTTCAGCTCACACTAGGTCACTCCCCCCGCGTTTGGCGCACTTGCTCTCTCGATTCCACTCGCTTGCAGCCGTCGCCTCAAACGGTCACCGTGCCGTAGTCCACACTCAGCGTTTTCTCGGTCAGCAGCGGCAGTGTGCGGTCGGCATACACCTCCGGCTTGGGGCTGAACACGCCACAGAAACGTAAAAGTTAGTGCACCAGAGCAGTTCGCTAGATTCCATCCGTCAAGCCACGTACGCGTATCGGTCGTAGATCTTGCGGCCGATCGCGATCAGAATGAACGCACAGATGATCGCGGCGCTCTGTGTGGCCGCGGCGCGCACGCCCATACTGACTTGCGTGGTCGGCTCGTCGAGTCCCTTCACGTCCTTCGCAGCAACCGCCACGAGCGCCCACACGGCGACCACAGCGAACGTGATCTCCCCGGCGAACACGACGATCGAGATCGTCGCCACCGCGAGCAGCGAAACAAGCACAATATACGGCGCGATCGACAAATACGCGACGCCCAGCAGGTCCTGCGCCGTCACGGCGACACTGATAAGCGTCGCGGCGCTGGACCACGCGAAGTACATGGTCAAGCCGAGCTCGCTCGCGAGGTAGCGGCCGAAGCTGAAGCCGTAGTCGTGGCGCGTGCGCAGGATCTGCACGAAGATCGCACAGAGCGCGATCCACTGGACCACGAGCACGACCGTCGCGACGTTCACGTAGTCGCTCGGGAACGCGACCGTCCAGGCCATGTTGCCGACGCACGCGAGCGTGAAGAGCAGCCGCATCGGGTCGTCCAGGTACGAGAAGACCGAGAGCACGGGGCAGAAGCAGTCCACGATCACGCCGAGCGTGAGCAGCGCGTAGATGACGCGCCAGATCGCGAACGCGTAGCCCGCGGGCGTGATGAGCGTCTCGTGGCGGCGCGACGACGGCCCGACGCCGCGCCCGTAGTGCGTGTTCAGCAAGCGCTGCGCGAGGTACACGGCGGCGTTGACCCACTTGAGCCAGCGCAGGTTGCGCGCGAACTTGCGGTGGCGCGGCGACACGGAGCTGTTCATGTGGTTCTTATTCGCGGCGGACAAAAGCGTTGGCAGCGCGGCTGAGTTGGGGCGCAGGGTGGAAAGTTGGACGTTGGGCTGCAAACTGTTGTTGGCGTTGGCTTCGCTTTTTTTTTTTTTTTTTTTTTTCGTGGGCGTTTTTATTGGAAGAGTGCGCTTGGTGTTTCGTTGGCTTCCTGAAACTAGCGATCCGCGAAGAAGACGCGAGCGACCGGGCAGTTCCCAAAATACGGTAAAGGAACCATTGATTTCCATATTTCTAGGTGAGGCCACATGTCAAAATCGCAAAACATGCTACATGACAGCTTCAACTGAGTCCAGCAAACGCGTGAGTCGCAGATTCGGCGGGGAGGCCAACAGGCTGGCTCTGCTTAGTTCGTGCCGTAGTTGATGTGGTTCACCTTGCCGTTGAGCACGGGCGGCTCGCGGTCGAGCGGCTCGTAGCTGTCGTTGCTGTTTGTTTGACGAAAGCAAAGCGTTAGTCTCAGTTGGAGATTCCTTTCCGTGTCCTGGCTCACAGCCATCTCACCTGTAGCGCGCGATGAGCCGCACCGCGACCGTGATGAACATGAACGCGGCGACCATGGCAGCGTTCTGCGCCGCGCAGACGCGGATGCTGGCGTGCATGCGCTCGATGTTCGCGCTCCCCCACGGGAACGTCTTGACCGACACGGCCACGAGCGCCCACACGGCGACGGCGCCGAACGCGAGATCCTCGTTGAACACCACAGCCGAGATGGTCGCGACACCCAGCGCACTGAGCAACACCACGTAGGCGCTGAGCGTGAGGTAACCCTGAAGGAACTGCTGCAGCGAGACCGCGAAGCTGATGAGCGTGGCCGCACACGTCCACGCAAAGTACACCGTGAGTCCAAGCTCGCTGCATAGGTAGCGGCCCCAGCTGAACGCATGCTGCTTGCGCTCGACCTGGATGTACAGGTAGAGCGTGAAGAGCGTGATCCAGAGCATCGAGATCACGAGTGTCGACGGGTGGATGAACTCGTTCGAGAAGAGCCCGATCCAGACCATGTTCGCGAGGCACGAGACCGAGAAGAGCAGGCGTAGCACGTTCGGTTGCGGGGCCGTCGTGAAGACCGAGAGCGACGGAAAGAACACGTCGCAGACCACGAGTAGCGACAGCAGCGTGTAGATGAGCCCCCAGATCGCGAACGCGTAGCCTGCGGGCGTGATGAGCGTCTCGTGCTTGCGCGACATTGGGCCGATGTTGCGCGACATGGCATAGTTGACGAAGAGCTGCGCGGCGTACAGCGCCGCATTCACGAGCGAGAGCACCGCGAGCGCCATGGCGACTGAGGCGTGCGACGGAGGGGAGGCGCAGACGAGATTGCCGACGCGGCGGAGGGAGTCTACCGTCGCTGCGTGGCTTTGGTGAAGGAGGCCCAGAGTTCTTTTCACTTCCGCTCAGACCCATTTTACAGAACAAGGTGAAACACTCGAGATGATCTCCAAAAAAGGACATATCATCCCTACCTGTGTTGTCAAATAAGAAAGAGTCCTCTAGTACGTGATATATGGCAGAGCCGGGACAGCGAACAAGTGTTGACCTCCGGCCGTGACGTTTTCTGCCCACAGTGGCCGTGCAGCGCCGGGCCAGATGAGCTCGAGGGAGGATCGATGTTGAAGCAGGCGAATGCGCAAACACCGGTGGTCCATCTCCTCCTGGTCTCCCTTTCTTCCTCCTCCTGTTCTGCGCATGCAGGCAGGCCACTGCGAGGCGGAGCGGTTCTTACAGCGCGCAGAGGCAGGACCCGTCGATGGCCGACGCCCCGGAGCGCGCATCCGCGCTGCTGCCGCGGTGGAGAGGGTTTTCTGAAGGTTGCTCAAGCGGACTTGGTCGCCACGCGCGTCGTGTACTGTGGATACGTCTCGAAAGAGCGCGTATCCTACAAATTATGCGATCTCTCGCTCGTGGGGCCGCGGCCCTACGGTTCTTCTAGGGCCACCTTGGCAGACAATGAACAGCGTGGATCGGATTAGTCGTCTCGCGTGGAGGTAAATACTGCACACGAATGACCCGTGGGGATGGCGCTCGGATCCCTGTGTTGGGTGTAAAAGAGAGATTGGGGGACGTTGATGAGTGGATTGATATCCTAGGTACAGTATGGATGGCACGACCAAGTACAGTACGCTACAGTGTCGAGTCTTTCTCTCCGGGGCCCAAATGGATTCTTGCTCACCTGAAAAAGGGAGTGTTTAGGGACAGCGGGCTGCCCATCCAGGGCGCCGTGCATGCTTTTCTTCGTTTCTTCTTTTTCTTCCCCTCGCGCGACTCGGACGCGTGACGCACCCTGTGTCCTGCTCCGCTCCATCACAACAACGGAGCACTCGCAAAAGTCGCTCAAGGCATTTGTTCATCTTAGTCTGAACGCCCAAACAACATGATCACCCCGTCACGAGGGCTTCCCGTTCAGCTCGGACACGAGGCTTGCTTTGGGAAGGCGACATCATCGGAGTGATCACGACCTCGGCCAGATCCATTTGCCAGCGGAACCCGAGGTGCGGCGCGCATTGGACGCCGCCGAGAAGAGTTGGCTCCTTGCCAGCCAGCACGCTTGCCAATCTGCAGGACGCCCGTTCTGTTCTGTTTTCGAAGCCGAATGAGTTGGATGCTGTGGGACGCGAAAGTTGCTTCATACAGAACCGCGTCCACCGCGGGCCGCTGCTTGCCGAGAGAGAGCAAACCGAAACGCATCACGGCGGTGCGGTTGCTTCACGCGCCTCCGTTCTCCCAAGCGGTCTTTTTCGAACAGGGTGGGGGCATGCCACCGATGAGTGAGCGAGGGATCTTCCCCGTCGCTCGGGCAAGCTGGCAGCGCGTCTCCCTCGGATTACAGCCCCGTGGCCCCCACGGCGTGGGGACATCCCCCTTCGAGTCGACACCTTTTGCCGCCCGGATTTGCTCGCTGTAGAGACTTTGCTCGGTGCCTGACTGCGAACGAATCGGCGTCAGTTGCGCCCCGAGCGTCGCACATTCTGTCGGTGCCACTTCCTTCGCATCCCTCGCTGGATGACAGCGCCGATGAGCTGGCACGGCGCGACGTGATTGGCCGATCCCCATCCCCCTGCCTCAAGAAGATCGCCCGCTTGCTCCCACCCTCGCGCGCTTCCATTCTCCACACACAACAGCCCACTCACACAACAGCCCGAGGAATGAATGCACTCACATCCAGGCGCTCCCCACCTCCCTTCTGCTTCTGCGTTCTCTATGGGTGTGAGCGCGATGGAGTGCGCTGCGTTCCGCGCGAGAACGGATTGATTGTGCCACGGCGTCGCTGCCAAACGGAGCGTCCGACTGCTTTTGACTGACTGTCTGGTCGGCTTGTCAAGCTTTGCGAAGAGAGGAGAGGAGACGGGGGGATGGGGGGGAGCCCGACCAGCCGCGCGCTCGTTCGCTCCCTCGCTCGGCGACGAGGAGCCGTGGCCCGTGGATCCTCAGCCGGGTGCAAGGCGGCGATCTTTGGAACCCGACGGAGCCGGCTCTTGTCAACGACGGCCAGCGCGGTGTCGCAAACCGTAACGGCGTATGAGCCATCGCCTCAGCTGCCCCATCGCATCCTGGTCCTGTCCTGTCCAGCGAGTCGCTGGGTGGGGGCTGTGTCTGCTTTAGAATTGGGATTGGGTTACACACCCTTCGCGTCCTGTGTTGCCTTGACGACAGCGCCATCACGATGGGTTCCTTCCGCGGAAACGCGACCGGCGGGTGTGACGGTTTCCAGGGATCCGGAATTGGATGCTGGATGCGCCAGCCGTGACGGGCGTTGAAGCCCGGGTCAGCCCGGTCAGCACACCAGCGGTTCGATTCCGTTCTGTACCGTAAAACGAAAGATCGAAGGATCGCCGTTGATTGACAATCAACCGAGCGAGTGTCGTGCGACGAGTACTGTACGGAGTCGTGCTTGATTGACAAGGCGAGCCGTCGCAGGCCATGGACGTCACAGAGAACACGGCAAACGCAAGTAGATGGAGGAAAGACACGGGAGAGGCGTGGTTGATTGATACTGGCACAAGGGATATATCCATTCACGCTTAAATAAAGAAGGAATACTAACCACAGACGTGAACTGCTAATACACTACACTTGGACGCCACTTAGCCCCGATCCGTTCATACCACGCTGTACTGCGGTGCGTGGTGCGCATGGTGGTGCGGGCGGTAGGCGTAGGCCGGCGCGGCGAACTGGCTCACGTCGAACGTCATGAGGTTGCAGAAGATGGCGAGCTCCTCGCCGGCGAGCGCCTGCGGGGCCTCCTGGAGGCTCGTCGGGTGCGGCGCGAACACGTCCAGGTGGTGCTGGTGGATGTGGTGGAGCGGC
>JAMFLL010000171.1:0-56246 GCA_027475725.1 Pythium rhizo-oryzae | reverse complement strand
TCGCATGCATCTTAATACTGGCGTTGTATCGGAATTGCGGGATCCCCCCATGGACCCCCCCCCCCTCCGTTTAGCTACTAAGGCTGCTCGACGCGGCGCAGCGTCTGCTCATTGATCTCAAACAATTCCTGAGATCAGCCCTCGTCTTCGTAATGGGTGATCAGCACAAGATGAGTGTGGTCCATGCCACGCGCGCCCCACATGCAGCACGCGCTCTTTGTTGAACATGTCAACTGCGCTAAAAGCCCAGCTCGGCCAGCAGGAGCCGCTTCCCGTTTGCGATCGAGAGTTGCGGCAACTCGATCGCGGATGCGTCAGCACCGAGCGCCGTCGTTGTGATCGACAAAGTCTCGTACAGATGCTGGGCAATGTCCAGATCGCCTCGTCCGACATGGAGAGCGTCGCCAATCGCGGTTGCTCTAGAGAACGGAAGTGCTCTAGAGCATGCGCAACAGCCTGGTTTTCCAGAAACGCGCGTAGGTTGCTCAGCATCGCGCCCATGAACGGCTCCTCCGCCGGATTCTGCCACGCACGGCACGAAAACACCCATTGGTTCTTGCCGGGGAGACGGAGAATGGGCACTGTACTCTAACTTGAAGCGATCGCACGTACTGTTGGCAGTGGATGGTGCTAATCGGTATCCTGCTCATTGAGGCTCCACTTCAACATGACCTTCACTCCCCACACCCTCAATAACCGAGTAGCCGCGAAAAGCCGCCAAAAGCAAAATGCAAATCAAACAATTGGTTAAGAGCGGAGTGTAATGCATGTCCGAGCTCGCAAGAGGATGGAAAGCTCGCAGGTCCCAACCTCCTTCTGATCGAGTGGTGGAACCCCCTACTGAACGGTGCTGCACACCCAAAGAATCTTACTGTCGGGAAAGAAATCGCCACTTGCTGACGTGGCATCCTCGCGCTACTGAGTCACTAGCGTATCTAGCCACAATAGAATCGTGAGTCAGTGAGTCACTAGCGTATCTTGCCATCCCAAAGGTTTGATCGCTTCTCTGCTTTGGGCGTGAAATTCCACGCACGCTGTGGGCAAGTTCATCACTCGAACGGCAGATTTTGTGGTAACCCCAGGCCCGCCCCAATGCCTGTGTCGTTCTGTACTCAGAAGTGGGTCGACGTACAGCAAAAAGAAATCCAACCTATTATGACCACAACCTCGGCTCACACGGAGAATGGGCGTAGCACGCGAGCCACTCAACCCGCTTCCCACGGGAAAGCAAGTTTCCGTCTCCGACGGACGATCGAGCAAAACTGGCTTGCCTCAAGCATTCTTAAGGTTTTGCCGCCGGCAACGCGACGGCAGGGGATCGCAGTATTCTCTGACGTAAGTGCACGCATGACACTGTACAGCCGCCTCACAGATGAGTGGATCCCACGATGTAGATGGTGGGCGGGGCAAGACGGCTGGCTGGGGAGGCTCCTCCACGCACTATGGTTCAAACCCTTTGGCTCTTTCTCCGTGGCCTCACCTCCGCATACGCCGGCTTTCAGGAGCTCACTTCGCAATTTGCCTCCAAGCCCTCAAGTCCAGTTTCCTCCCTTCAAGCCGTGCAACCTACCATGCAGAAGACCCAGTTGCTCCTCACGCTCTTCGCGGTGGTGGGCTTCGCGTCCACGTTCGTGGAGGCCATTCCGTGCCGTCACTGTAGCGTCGAAAGCTGCCGCTCTGGCTGTTCGGCAGACCTCCAGTACTGCCGGGACTACCAGCAAGACCACAACAGCAACCAGCATTGCCTGTCGCTCTACTACATCTGCATGGGCTCGTGCGCGTTCTCGCCGTACGCCGCGGGATCTGAGGAGCCCACCAACGAGGCGCTCGCACCCACGCCCGCGCCTACGAACACCGTGTAAATCATGTGTCGGTGACCTGTGATTGCACCGAGCTGGAGCACGTTCAACTGCAAGGAGCCCTCGATCATTGTGTTGAGAAGATACCAACCAGAATGCAGGGCCATTAGGGCCATCTCAATCAATGAACGCAGCCGCTTGACCCTGTTCGCCTTGAGAGACTTGGCCCATATCAAACTCTCCTCTACCGGGTTCATAATACACCCGCCGCAACGGCTGCGCGATCGTCCCACGCGAGAATGAGGAGGAGGCACACGATGAAAAAGTCATTCACGTGCGCGTTGTGAGCAAGAACTCCTCGGACGCGAGCGTGACTCGTTATTGTTTGTCACCTTCACGTCCGACGCGACCACGGCATGAATCACGCAACCGCGCTGCTTATCAGCTAAACGACAAATACGACCGTTGAACTCTAGGCTTGATTCATTTCGAATCCATATTACTAGTACGTGTCTCTTTCTTTGTTCTCTCCCTACATCTTCTATGGCCGCTCGACGCGGCGCAGTGTCTGTTCATGGATCTCAAACACGTCCTGGAAGCAGGCAACGATCTCGTCCTCGTGATGCGTGATCAGCACAAGGTGCGTGTGACCCGCTGCCACGCGCCCCAGTGCGTCCACGACACGCAGCACGCGCTCTCTGTTAAACATGTCGAGACCGTGCGTGATCTCGTCCAGGAGCAGGACGTCAGCACGCCGTGCGATTGCCGTCGCGATCTGCACGAGCTTCTGCTCTCCCTGCGACAGCTCTCGGAACGCACGCGGCAGAAGCTCACGCGGAATGCCGAGCAGCTGCACGACGGTCTCGACAACGCGCGCGTCTTGGTGTGTTGCTTCCAAGAGCCAGCGCTCGGTTGTGTAGTGCTTGTAGTCGTCGTTCTCGACCATTTCCATGTGCTGGTCCGTGGAGACCACGGCGATGCGGTCGCCGTGAACCTTGACCTGGCCGCCCACTTGGCCGTGGCCCTCACTCTGCATGAGCACGCGCATGAGCGAGCTCTTGCCCGAGCCGTTGGGTCCGAGCAGCACCCAGTGCGCGCCGCGTGCGCGCTCAAAGTCCAGCTCCGCCAGCAAGAGCCGCTTCCCGTATGCGATCGAAAGCTGCGTCAACTGGAGCGCGGGTGCGTCGGCGGCGGGCGTCTTTGTCGAGGTCGGCGAGGTCTCATACAGCTGCCGCACGAGCGTCTGGATCTTCTCGTCCGACATAGAGGACGCCAAGTGCGGCTGTTCTTCAGCGCGTGCGGCAGCTTGGTCTTCCAAAAACGCGCGCAGCTCGTCCAGCATCGCGTCCCTGGACGGCTCCTCCTCCGGATTCTCCCACACCCGCACCTCCAGCTCGTCGCTTCTTGTCTTCATCTCTGTCGTCGAGGCGGTTCGCGCGTCGCGCGTGAGCACGACGTGCGTGAGGATCTCGGGCACCACGTGCTCGAGCCGGTTCGCGACCAGCAGCACCTGCGTCTTGTACGCGAACGCCTGGTTGCGTGCCCCCGTCTCGACCAGCAGCCGCGTGAAGCCGCGCGTGAGCTGCCCGAGCATCCACGCGAGCTGCGCGCGCGCGGCCTTGTCGAGCCCGTCGAACGGCTGGTCCATCACCAGCACGCGCACGCGCGGCACGCGCAGCAGCGCCTCGGCCAGCATCAGCTTGCGCAGCTCGCCCGTGGACAGGTGGCGCACGCGCGCCTCCCACACCGGGTACAGCCCGAGCCGCACGATGAGGTCGCGCGCGTCCGGCGACGCCACGCCGCCCAGCACGTCGGCCACCACGCGGGCGCCGTGCGCGCGCACGAACGCGCGGTGCGCGTCAAAGCTCAGCGCGTCCACACGCACGCGGCGGCGGGTTTCGCCGGAATCGTCCGGCGTTTCCGGCGCGGCGGCGGCGTCCTGGACGCGCTGGAGCAGCCGCGACTTGCCGCTGCCGTTCACGCCCACAAAGCAGTGCACCTCGTCGCGGTGGAGCGCGTAGCGCGGCTGCTGGAGCGCGAGCACGGGCGGCTCTGGTGGCGACGGCGCGTCGCGGGACGCAGTGGCGGGAAACGGGTTTGCGGCGCGAGTCTGGAGCGCGCAGAGCCCGCGAGGCCACGGTCGTGACGGCGGAAGACGCACGCGTCGCATGAGCGTTGTGGGTGCGGCGCCAAGTCGCCGTGGGACCCGCAGCGCCATCGTCGCGCGGAGCGTCGGGAGTGGGATGGTGATCGGCGGTCACGACTGGTTTCGTACGTGAGAGGGCGTTGCGCAACCAGGTCATCATAGTAATTTACGGATGTGCTAAGCTCTATATCGGTTATTAATACCCACGTTGAAGTCGAGATGGCTTCGTTTCATTTGCGAACCAACTGGGCTTACACCACTGCCACGGCCGCTAGGGACTCCCTACGCTCGATCTATCCTACGTGGCTGCAACGTGGCCGCCGCATTCGAGTTTCTGAGAAACTCTGGACGACCGCCCAACGGGGCCCATCGTCGTTGGGCCTCTCACCCTCGGAAACCGGGGGACTCAAGTGTACTCACTAGATGGCACCGCGCACCACGCACTCGTCGAGGCGCCCAAGCTACACGTCTGGTCCGCGCTCGGGCCGCTCTTCTCGACGACCACGTGTAGTGCGCTGGCCTCTAAGCCGTCGCGGCGTACTAAGAGCGTCCCGCTGGCCGCGGACGCTTCGTCATTCGCCTACACCGGCGCGCGCGCGCGCGCGTTCGAGATGTGCTACTCGCTCGGCGCCGTCGAGACTTGCCACCCGTACAATAGCCCGTCCAAGTCACTCAAGGACCTCACAAAAAAGACCACTCTGGTGGGCACAAATGCGCATACTCAGCAATATGTTTGGTGGCGAAGGCCTGTGGTCCTTGGGATCCATGCTATGAGCTTTCCTAACTAGAGTTGCGGCACATCGTCTGTGTAAATCACACTGACCCCACAAGAAATCGCGGGGATGACTTGCGCGGCGAGGAGAAGCGGCCCACTGGCGAAAGTTGACGGCTGTGTCGCCGAAGTCGGGTTCGCGCGCTCTTTCCGCTATCCACCCACCACGATGTACAGAACGTATTGCGCCTGGGCGTGCTGTAGCCATGAGCAGGGGGATCTACAGGTACTGTAAACTATACTATGGCGGGTAATTTGACCCACGAGATCAATATAGTGGCCATTCGTGCGGTAACTCAACTCGATCGATCAGTACAGAAGTGAACTGATGATCACGAGCTACGTCACGTCAACGTCTCCTACAGCTCTGAGCACGTGCCCACCAATCCGGACGTGCGCGGGGAGCTAGACATACCAGTAACGACTCTGATCCAGCACGACTGCTCACGGCACTTGCGAGCGTAAGTCTGCATGCATGGGTATCTGGGCACCACAGCTGCGTTTGCCGTGCTCGCTGCGTTACCGTGGCCAACAAACAAGCAGATTCAGTTCCTACTTTGTGAATCCATTGACGAGAGAGATATCTCAACACTTTCAAACGACTGTGCGAAACTCATTTTGTTGCACCATCATGACATTCTCTTCAAGTTTGTGTCGCTGAGCGAGCGGGTTCAATAATGGGTCCACGGTGGGTTCAGACAGGTACAATAACCAGCCTTTCGGCCGCAGCTCTGGGCGAAACCACTAACCCAGGAGGTTGAAGACTGTGGGCCCCAGCAGACCTGTTCTACGCTCACTCTCCATCTATTTAACCCCACTCACTCACTGTTTTTAAACATGGATTTAACCACTGAAGTAAGGTGAGAGGCCGCTCAAGGTTCGGGGCGTGGGTCCCCTCTACAGGAGCGTCGTTGCGCAATGCTTGCCCATCGTGCCCCCTGGGCCGCTTTGCCTGCATCTCCTGAGTGCTGCAGTTTACTTTTTGCCATCCCAAGAACTAGTCTCCTGTCGCGATGAAGTCCCCTTGCGAGACCAACTGGGAAGCCCACGGTGACACCATTCGCGAAGAACCCACAGAGGACCCCGGCAAGGCCCCAGTGGACCCACGCAGAGAGCCTGTCGTCTATGCAGTTTGCATACTCTTCCTCTCGGCGGGCGTGGTTGTCTGCGCCAACTTGAAGCCAGAGTGGCGCATGGAGAGGATCGGTCTCGACAAAGATATTGCTGGTTTCGACTCCACGTACGCTGGCGCGCGAGTGGACGCCTTCAAAATGTGCTACACACTAGGCCGTGATGAGACCTGCCATTCCTACACGAAACCCTCCCTCTTCGATTCTATCAACAAGACTGACGGATCGGCCTCGCGCATCATGCTCACGGGCTGTCAGCTCCTGGCCGACGGGCGGAACATGTACGGCACGCAGATCCCGTACAACGGCGGGTTCGCGAGGTTCCTGCGACGCTTTTGCGACTCGGGGGCGCCGACGTGGGCGCCGTGGATCCACTTCGCGGCGGGCAGCGCACTGATACTGGCTATTGTGGCGCTGCTGGCCACGCGTTGCGGCGGCGTTGGTCGGTGCTGCGCGATACCGCTGGTGTGGACGGCGACGGTTGCTACCTGTGGCTCCGCGTTGCTGCAGTTCGCGACAATCGTCGGCTGGGCCCTAGGGCTGGGATTTAACGCGATGAGCTTGGGTCGTATGTTCATCATGACGAACTTGGGGTGTATGCTTACGTTAGTGGCAGCGATAATGGTGGGATGTGCCATCAACCCGACGGCGGATGAGCCCGACATTAGCGCCTCGGAGCTCGGAGCCGGCTGTGTGAGAATGCTGATGATACAATGAATAATGTAGTATAGATCATGGCTCGAACGGTGAGCATGCCAGTTCTTTTCATCGAGACTTCGTGGGACTTCATTGTGCACGTTCGTTTTACCTTTCGTTAATCACTGTGGGAGCATGGACGACGCTCGTGAGTGAAGGCGTATGCTGGCTGGTATGTGCGCGGCAAGTAGCAAGCGGCGGAGTCATGTGCTGATATTGGTTACGACAAACGGGTTTGTAGCGCGAGTTCAGAGCGCGCAATGCCCGGCGAGGCCACGGTCGTGACGGCGGGAGACGTGTGCGCTGCAAGAGCTGCGGCGACATCGTATCGAGACGACCCCGTCGGTAGGAGCGTGTCCTGTTTATACAATGGGCTTGCGCAGCAGCAAAGTCGGGTCAAACATGTAATATAACATCTGTTAGGAGCTATTCTAGTGATTAATACCCACATTGAAGGTCGGGATGGCTTCATTATGATGTTCTGATGACATTGGCAGTCATACACTGACCATGCCACGCCACGGCTGCTAGTGACTCACTACGCTGCGCGCGTGCCACTGGCTGAAACCAACTACTAGTACACCTAGTTTGGTAGTTAGTACGGTTGCACTGGCACGGCACGGGATCCGCGGTCGTCGTGGGTGCGAGAGTCGCCAGGGGAGGAGCCCCCAATGGCTGGTGGGGTGATACGCTCGAGCTTCTGGTTTGCCCTGCGGCGGGCCTCTCTCGCGTCCTCTGTGGGTGTGGAGAACACACACGTACACACACACCAGGATGCTGCCCTTCACTTCGTCATTTGCCAGGAAGTTGACCAGTCGCCACTATGAAGATGCCTGCTGGAGCCGCGCGCCACGCTGCGGTCGAGGCGCCCTCGTATCACGTCTGGGGGGTGCTTGGACCGCTCTTCAGTGCGGCCACGTTCAATTCGCTGGCTTTCAAGCCCTCGTGGCGCACCGAGAGCGTCTCGCTGACCGGAGACGCCCCCACGTTCGCGTACACTGGGGCGCGCGCGGGCGCGTTCGAGATGTGCTACTCGCTACGCGGCCTCGAGACCTGCCACCCGTACTATCGCCTGTCCCAGTTCATCTCGATCAACCAAACGGATCGCGAGGTCACTCGAGTCACGCTCACTGGCTGCCAACTGATGGATGACGCGCCAAACGCGTACGGCACCCAGATCCCGTTCTCCGGTGACTTTGCGACGTTCCTGCGCCACTTTTGCGCCGCTGGCGCGCCGACGTGGGCGCCACTAGCCCAGATCGCGACGTTCATTGTGCTGTGGGTGGCGATTGGTGCCCTGGTGATCGTGCGCTGCAGCGGCTGCGGCAAGCGCCGCGCGGCACCGCTGGCCAAGACGGCGATGGCGGCCGCGTGGGTCGCGGTCGTGTTGGAGCTCGGGAGCCTCGTGGGCTGGACGCTCGGGCTCGGCGCCAATGGTATGGGCTACGGTGTGAGCCTCTACTTTACGATCGCGGCGGTATTCTTTTCGTGCGCAGGCGCGCTCGGCGCTCGGCGCCTCATCCAGACGATCGCGGCCCCACCCAGTCCCAGCGCCACGCAGCAGCTCGTGTAACCAAGAGATCGTCAAGGTTTCTCAAGGAACTCGACATGGCAGATCGACGAGACTGGTTCGTTGGTTGTGCACTGCAAAACAAAAATGTACGCACAAATGTTCGTATCCGCGTTCGTACTGGTATTAACCGCAATGTCGGAAGACGGTGTATCTGCTCGGTGCCGAGGGTTGACCACGATTCGTTCGAGCGTACGCACTCTGCGAATTGTACGTGTCCGTGCGGTGAACATGAGCAGGGATCACTAAACGAATCATCATCGAGAGGCGTGGCTCCTCACGGCCTTGGCCAACCACTCAGCTGAGGTATGCTTCGGTTGATGCACCCATGCGACAGCTGGGGAGCGCAGCCACTGGCTGAGCCAGTGCTATCACAGCGCTGGCGATTCTTATCATGTGGATCCGGAAGTGAGAGATATCTCCACCGCCACACTGTCCACAGTTGGTCCTGTACTGGTCCCGGAATGAACAAACGGCTGGCGCAAACGGGTGGGTGCAAACAACCCAACCTCACAAATCGCAAATATTCACTTGAGATAAAACCTTCGACATGGGCATTTACTAGGTTTTATCCCAAATGCGGAGGTGAGCAGCGATGCTTTTGTGGCACCTATATTCGTTTTAACCATGCTTGTTGAGCCACTTCGTACCCATCGTCAGCTCGCATCGCGCGTTGTCTCACAAAAGACGTCCGAGTGCGTGCTCTTGCGTCGCGCTACTCGCTTGCTCACTTGATCATTTGCCTGCCCGGAAACCAATCGCCATGAAGTCCCCCACTGAACTGATCGACGAGGCCCCGCACGAAGCCCCGAAGGATCCACGCAGAGAAGATGCCAGTATGGCACTCATCATACTCGGATGCTCCGCCATATTCAGCGTCCTCGCCAACTTGAAGACTGAGTGGCGCTACGAGTCTGTCCGTCTAGACAAGGACGCCCCCGACTTCGCGTCCACGTACGCTGGTGCACGCGTGGATCCGTACGAGCTATGCTACAAGATCGGCGGGGATGAGACCTGCCACTCGTACACGATGCCGTCCCTCTTCAATTCGATCAATACGACTGACGGCTCCGTCTCGCGAATCACGCTCACGGGCTGCCAGCTTCTGGATGACGGGCCGAACATGTACGGCACGCAGATTCCGTACAACGGCGGGTTCGCGAGGTTTCTGCGTCGCTTCTGTGACGCGAGGGCGCCGTTGTGGGCGCCGTGGATCCAGTTTGCGATTCTGGTCATGTTGATTGTCGCGCTGGCTGCGCTGGTCGCGATACTCTGCAGTCGCTTCGGTAGGCGCTACGCTGTAGCGCTGGCGTGGACGGCGACGGTGGCCGCATGTGCCACGTCCATGCTACAACTCGCCACCTTGGTCGGCTGGGGCTTCGTGTTGGGCTTCAACGCGATGAGCTTGGGAGGGTGCTTCATTTGTGGCGTGATCCTGCCCACGATCTTGTCACCGTTGGGCGCTTTGAAGACATGGCACGCAGTCGATCAGACCGAGGACGCGCCTAACGCGAGTGCAATGGAGCCGCTTGTGTAGCAGATCAGGACATAGTCAGTGTCATTCTTCATATCTATTCTGTGGTGATGCTAAATTGACGTCGTTGGCTTGTGTACGGCGTCCAATATCGGCGAGGTCGTGAACTCTTAATGCCATGTTGGGCGCTCAGTCGATGCCCACGAGGTGTGAGCGCGGGGATAACAATGGGCACACATCGTCAACATGAGCAGATCTCACGGAGTGTTAGCCCGGGTTTATAAACAGACGCGATGTGGTTGTGAAGGCAGTTTGCTGGAGGCGTTGACGCCACGGCACCGGTACATATCTATGGGCATATGTCTCGAGAAAGTTTAGGCAGAAGCGAGCGTGGAGATGATGCACTACCTCTGGGCGTGCTGCTGTCATAAGGAAGACACCTGTCACCGCATGGACCGTGATCGCCGAGATGCGCGGTCCTCGTGCGGACCAGACGTGCAACTTTGGTGCCTGAATGGCCGCGTGTCGAGCGGATCCACCTGGGACTTTCCTCGCGACTCGGAATGAAGATCCGAGGATCCCTGACGCTTCAACCGCTGGAACAATGGAGAACTAGGAGTGAAAGAGAAGGCCCGCACGGCAAGACCGACGAGCGCCGCGGCCAAAGTTCCGCTCCGCCCTCAACCCACTACTAAGAAGCGTCTCCATAGCTTCTTGATAAGGAGCGTTTCGGTCGGTACACGGCGCAATCTCATCAAGCAGCATAGTGCAGTGTTGAGTCTGTTTTTTCTGTAATGTAAGACGTCTAAAAATTATGTGGCTCCATGAATGAGAGATATCTCAACGGACCAAACTACTTCTGTGTTCCCACGCTTTGTGATTCAGAATCGCACTGCGACCTTGAACACTTTCCACATCATAATTGTATCGTACTGGTCCGCATTCTGCCCTTGTCGCACCCATAGGACCCACCAGCCAAGATGTTTCCACCACGGTACATAGTGGGTACAGTCACCAGTCTTTCGGTCACGCCACGGGGTTTTATCCATGATTAGAACCACTGACGAAGGACGCGATACCTTCCACCGATCGATGGGTGCGCAGCCCACTCGACGAGCGGTTGCTTGGCCCTGCCCGCACGTGGCTTTCGCGGCCTCCTGACACTTCATCATTTGCCTGCACAAGAACTAACCTTCCCCTCGCCATGAAGGGCCCCCGCGAGACCGCCTGGGAACCCCACTGTGACACCCCGCGGGAAGAGCCCGCCGACGTCCCCACCAGAAGAACTCCGATGGACCCACGCACAGTGTCCGTCATGGGCGCGGCGTTCGGCCTCTTCCTCTCGGTTGGCTGCAGCCTCCTGGACCACTTCACGGCCAACTGGCGGATGGAGAGAATCGATCTCAAGGAAGATGCACCCGGTTTCGCGACCACGTACACCGGCGCACGGGCAAGCGCGTTCGAGCTGTGCTACACGATCGGGCGCAACGAGACCTGCCACTCGTACACGATGCCGTCCCTTTTCAACTCGATCAACAAGACTGATGGGTCGGTCTCGCGCATCATGCTCACGGGCTGCCAGCTGCTGGATGACGGGCCGAACATGTACGGCACGCAGATTCCGTATAATGGCGGGTTCGCGAGGTTTCTGCGTCGCTTCTGTGACTCGGGGGCGCCGTCGTGGGCGCCGTGGATCCACTTCGTGACGCTCGCGGCGCTTACGGTGGCGCTGGCTGCGCTCCTGGTCATGTGTTGCGGTGGCTTAGTCAGGCGCTGGGCGGTGCCGGTGGCGTGGACGGCGACAGTGGCTACCTGCATCGGTATGATGCTGCAAGTCGCGATCCTGATCGGTTGGACCGTTGGGTTTGGCTTCAACGCGATGACGTTGGGAGCGTGCTTCTGGTCCATGATCATTGCCGTGGTTTTATCGCCCCTGAGTGCTCACTCGGCTTGGGAAGCCACCCATCCGAAACCCACGTCCACTGCAGCCACCACGACCGATGCCCCACGCCAGACCCCGACCGCGACGCCCAAGAAATCGGACGTCGGGACGGCGATATACTTGCTCATTTGGTCCACACTTCTCACCCTGTTTACCCACTGGACCACCGCGTGGCGCGACCAGACGATCAAGCTCGATCAAAAGGCCCCCGGGCTCACCTCCACGTACGCTGGTGCGACCGTTGGCCCGTTCGAGATGTGCTACACTATCGGCTACAAAGAGACCTGCCACTCGTACACAAGCCCATCCAAGTTCGCCTCGATCAACAAGACCGACGGAACCCCCATCTCATACCTCACTCTCACGGGTTGCCAGCTCCTGGACGACGGGCCCAACATGTTCGGCACGCAGATCCCATTTGACCGCGAGTTTGCGACGTTCCTGCGCCGCTTCTGCGGCTTCGACCTCCCAGTGTGGGCACCGCGGATGCTATACGCGATTCTCGGGTTGTTGTTGCTGGGAATTGTGGCCCTGTTGGTCATGAATTGCAGTCACTTTGGCGAGCGACGCGCGTTGTGGCTATCGCGGGCAGCAAAGGTGACCGCGTTGGGCGCCTTTGTATTGCAGCTGAGCGTCGTGGTGTGTTGGGGCATCGTGCTGGGTTTCAACGCGATGAAACTGGCCTGGTGTTTCTACTTCACCCTACTTGCCATGGCCTCCTCTGGCGTGGGCGCGTCCCTAGCTCCTGACGCGATAAGGCTGGCGGAGGACACACCTACCGATACCCGCGCGATGGAGCCACTCGTATGTCCACGCGCGGTGCTGGAGGAAACTATGTTTTGTGATATATACACTTTGCGTTGTCAATGCACTGCCTCGTTCGATCTAGCATTGCAAGTTCGAACCATCCGTAACCCGGAAGCGATCCGAGCGATTGGTAGTTGCTAGACATTGGCGGCAATACTAAGGACACTATAGAGAGGAGGAGAATCCGTAGAGCGGTTGGTCTTGGCATCGGCAAGTCCTTCGAGGGCGTCGTGCTCAGCTCGGAACGTTATCGTCATTCCCGTCGATCAGGACGCGACAACGATGGACGACTCGACCTCTCACAGCGAGGGTCACCCAGACCAGGTCTAGAGACGGTTCAGTCTGCTGTACCCCTCCGCCAGCGCGGGAACGCACCCAGTGTTCTACACACCATTTTTTGATTCGGTATCTACGAGAGATATTGTTTGTGTCTTCCGGCGCTTTTGCAGTTTTTGATCTACGTTGACCCGATGTTGACACCGGCGTCCGGGGCACGAGTCGATCCACTCCTCTATATCGGCTTCCAAGGAGCTTACCGACGCCATGCACGGCAAGTTGCCGTGCGACAGGACGGGAACTCACCCGTCCAGTGCGATTTTCCCGCAAACGAGAGATATCTCAACGGACCACTCGTTCGTACTGGTCCCCGATCTGGTCGAAATGAAAAATCGGTGATGGGTTTCGACAAGGTAAAGGCACTGATGGGTACCAAATACCTTTACCGGTAGCCGTGTGGGCTGTTCTTGCAGATCTCTACTGGATATATTAGAGTAATACAGTACCGATTCAACCACTGATACATGAGACATGATCCACACCCATGGGTTCATCATTCCATCGCTTGGGGGATGAGGCAGCCGCAACTGCTACACTGGAGTGGAGTCCTTCGACTTGTTGCCTTCGCTACCATTTAATCATTCACCAGCCCACACGCAAGTCCCCATGGCCGCGTCCCCCGATGCCCCCCGCCAGACCCCAACAAACCCGGACGGCTCTGACGCCACCGCAGTGTTCATGCTCTCCGTATCGACTTTTGTTACCCTCATCACGCACTGGGGCACTGACTGGCGCCACCAGACGATCCAACTCGACCAAAAGATCTCGGGGTTCGCGTCCACGTACGCCGGCGCGCGGGCGGGCACGTTCGAAATGTGCTACACCATTGGCCGTGAAGAGACCTGTCACTCGTACACGAGCAAGTCCGAGTTCGCCTCGATCAACAAGACCGACGGGACGGTCTCATACGTCACACTCACGGGCTGCCAGCTGCTGGACGACGGGCCGAACATGTTCGGCACGCAGATCCCATTCAACGGCGAGTTTGCAACTTTTTTGCGCCGCTTCTGCGGCTTCGACCTCCAGACGTGGGCGCCTCGGATGTTGTTCGTGATGCTCACGATGCTGTTGCTGGCGATTGCGGTGCTGCTGGTCACTTGCTGCAGTCGCCTCGGCCAGCGTCGCGCGTCGTCGCTCGCGAGGACAGCGACGGTGGCCGCCTTGGTCACCTTTGTGCTTCAGCTTAGCGCCATGGTGTGTTGGGGCTTCGTACTGGGTTTCAACGCGATGAAACTCGGCTGGTGCTTCTATGTCACGCTAGTGGCCATGATGTTCTCGGGCTGGGGCACGTTATGGGCTTGGGCAGCGACCAAGTCAGTCGAGGACGAGCGAAACAGTACGAGCGTGTTGGAGCCCCAGTTTCTCAATTCCCTGTCCGAAAACCAGTCTCCCGTCGCGAACCAGTCTCCGGTCGCTATGAAATCACCCCGCGAGACCAACTGGGAAGCTCACAGCGACCCGCTTCACGAAAAACTCTCAGAAGACCTCGGCAAGGCCCCAGTGGCCCCAGACAGAGGGCCTGTCATGTGTGCACTTGTCCTGCTCTTCATCGCAGCCGGCTTAGACGTCTACGCCAACTTGAAAGAGTGGCGCTACGAGTCTGTCCGTCTCGACAAAGACATCTCTGGTTTCGCGTCCACGTACGCTGGCGCGCGAGTGGACGCCTTCAAAATGTGCTACACACTCGGCCGTGATGAGACCTGCCACTCATACACGAAACCGTCGTTCTTCAATTCCATCAACAAGACCGACGGGTCGATCTCCCGCATCCTGCTCACAGGGTGTCAGCTCCTGGACGACGGGCCGAACATGTACGGCACGCAGATCCCGTACAACGGCGGGTTCGCGAGGTTTCTGCGCCGCTTCTGCGACTCGGGGGCGCCGACGTGGGCGCCGTGGATCCACTTCGCGGCGGTTAGTGCGCTGTCACTGGCAATTGTGATGCTACTCGCTACGTGTTGCGGTGGCCTTGGTAGGCGCTTTGCGGTGCCTCTAACGTGGACGGCGATGGTGACTACGTGTGGCTCCGCGACGCTGCAGCTCGCGATCATTATCGGCTGGTGCATTGGGCTGGGCGTCAACGCATGGGCTTAAGTCGTGTTTACATCGGCGCGATCTTGGGGTGGATGTTCACTTTGGCAGCGGCGGTGATCGTCATGTGCACCGTCAAACTGTCAACGGGCGAGCCCGACGGCAACGCTGTAGAGCCCACCGTGTGAAGTGCTGGCGATAATCGGTACCAATCGCTGAATGCTGGAATTAGAGCTCTCATAATGAGCACGATGATTCTCCCCATCCATGCTATGCTGTACTTCCTTGTCGTGGGTCTGTATTTCCTTTACTTGGCCACTTTGGGAGCATGGATGCCGTTCGTGAGGGAAGATGTGTGCTGGTTTGTACGCCACGGGCAAGTGCTCGTCGGGCAACAAGCAAGAAGTCTAAAAAAGCCGCCCATTTCCATCCCTCCTGCAGAAATGTACGAGGGGAAAAGGAGCAGTTCATTCACACGTTATGCCGGACTCGGTGGGCCGCGACGAGGGCCGCGGTTGTGAGACGGGCCTGCGACATTCCTTCGTCGTCCGGAAACCAGGTCTTCCTTGCGCCTCCGGCGCTCGGATAGATCCCCACTTGCACGAGTCGCAGGCGACCGCACTGCTCAAACAAACCTTTGGACCGGAATTTCTCCCTCATCCGGAAAACTCCAATTCCTCGGTTGCTGCGCTCCCATGCAACCCATATAGGCGGTGCGAGTCGATTCACTCCTCTGTATCGTATGTGATGCTTGCCGTGCGACAGGACTTGAACCCACCCGCCCTGTACAACTGTGCAATGTTTCCGTAAGCGAGAGATATCTCACCGGACCATTCGTTCGTACTGGTCCCCGATCTGGTCGAAACGGGAAATCGGTGATGGGTTTCGACAGGGTAACGGCACTGATGGGTACTCGAGACCCACCCACGCGTGGTTTTTTCGACTGTAGCCACGCACGACATAGCCAGACCATATTCCCACGGGTTCATCCCACCAGCGGATCTCCGACTTGGCGCCTCACCATGATATGCTCTGCTCTCTATCGGTGTGGAAGCTTCATCACTTCCCTCACTTCATCATTTCTCAGTTCACGCACAAGTCGCTATGGTCGCCACCCCCGAGGAGCGCCGCGAGTCCGCCGCCAAGGGAGCGCCGTTCTTACTCACGGCCTCGGCCTTAGTATCCATCATCACCCACTGGACCACCTCGTGGCGCCACCAGACGATCAAACTCGACCAAAAGGCCCCCGAATTCACCTCCACGTACGCTGGTGCGAGCGCGGGCCCGTTCGAGATGTGCTACACGATCGGACACGAAGAGACCTGCCACTCATACACCAGCCCGTCCGAATTCGCTTCGATCAACAAGTCTGACGGCGCAGTCTCATACATCACTCTCACAGGGTGCCAGCTGCTGGACGACGGGCCCAACATGTTCGGCACGCAGATCCCGTTCGACAGCAAGTTTGCGACATTCCTGCGCCGCTTTTGCGGCTTCGACCTCCCAACGTGGGCGCCGCGGATGCTGTACGCGATGCTCGGGTTGTTGTTGCTGGGAATTGTGGCGCTGTCGGTCATGAATTGCAGTCGCTTTGGCGAGCGACGCGGGTCGTGGCTTGCGCGGACGGCAAAGGTAACCGCATGGGTCGCCTTTATCTTGCAGCTGAGCGTGATGGTGTGTTGGGGTATGGTGCTGGGTTTCAACGCGATGAAACTGGCCTGGTGTTTCTACCTCACGCTGCTGGCCTTGGTGTACTCCGGGGCCGGCGCGGCGATGGCTGGGGAGGCGATACAGCCAGTGGGAGAAGCGCCTAACAACACGAGCGCAATGGAGCCGCTTGTGTGAACGTGTGTACCGCCGTGGGGCCAATCTTCGTAACTTGAAAATATAAGCTTGCATCCTTTCCGATCGCTTATGTCGACTGGGGCGCAAAGAGCGCGGAGAAGTCACTAAGCGTAACCATGAGTCTGTGTGTTCGCGAGGAATGGAGGCGTGGATAAGTCGCTGTGGCCTTACTGCACTGTACTGCGCCTCGAAGAGGACCTAACCAAGCTAAAAGGACGCGTCGTGCGACAGCGAGGGAACGCTCCCCGCGCTTCGCGATAATACTGGATCTAAATCTGTGGATGCAATCACCATGAACCACAGTCCGTGGTCGCTCGAGAAATATCACAACCCACTTGGTCGTGGGTGCATATCTCAACTCACAGAACACGGCTCAGCTGATACTTAGATGGCGAATAGGGTCCCGAGATTTGTCCCGTGGGAACAATGATCAGTTGTTTCGGCACCCCGGTGGAGACGCAAAGACGAAATTCTAGACCCGATGCTGACCCCACTGCGAGCCAGCTTCTCACAAGTGGCCCCGTTTATATCAGCCATATTATCCGTGCTTTAAACCAGTGTAGGATTACTTTGATACCTTCCTGCGGGAGGGGCTCACGCCCTCCCCTCGGATGGGCAGGAGCCACTCGCCGCGGGACCCACGGCGCAGGTGACCGCGGGGCTACGTAGAAGGGACGTCACTGTGCACAACTCACACGTGGACTTGGGCTCTCCGCCACAGTCGAATCGCAGTTCGCCATTTGCCAGCCCGAAGATCAATCTCCGATAGTCATGAGGAGCCCCGACGCGACCCCCTGGGAAGCCGACCGCGACACTCCCCGAGCGGAGCCCGCGGAGGTCCACAACATAGCCCCAGCAGACCCACGCAGGGGTGCTGTGTACATGGCAACCAGTTTTCTTTTCATGTCAGCCGTCGTTAGCGCTTGCGTCAACATGAAGACACTGTTTCGCGACGAGTCCATCGACGTCGACGAAGACTTTCCCGGTTTTGCGTCCACGTACACTGGCGCACGCGTGGACGCGTTCGAGATTTGCTACACGATTGGCCGCAAGGAGACCTGCCACTCGTACACGAAGCCATCCGAGTTCGCCTCGATCAACAAGACCGACGGATCCATCTCCTACATCATGCTCACAGGCTGCCAGCTTCTGGACGACGGCCGGAATATGTACGGCACACAAATCCCGTACAACGGCGGGTTTGCAAAGTTTCTGCGTCGTTTCTGCGACTCGGGTGCGCCCACGTGGGCGCCGTGGATCCACATCATGGCGATCGTGGCACCGATACTGGCGATCGTCGCGCTGCTGGCCACGTACTTTGTCAGCTTCGGCAGCCGCTATGCGGTGCCGCTGGCGTGGACAGCGACGGCGGCTGCCTGCCTTGCCGCCGCGATTCAGCTCGAAGCCATGGCCGGTTGGGCACTTGGGTTGGGATTCAATGCGATGAGATTAAGCGGATGTACATACTTGCTGACTCTATCCATAGCACTTTCGAGCCTTGGTGCGTTGGCGGCCTGGGACACTGTCAACCCGACGGTGGAAGACGCCCCCCGCTCAAGCGCGATGGAAACACTTGTTCGGACAGAGTAAATGTGGCTAGTAGAACACTGTTGTATGCAATTCCATCCTCCTTGTATAGGCTTCGAAGTTGCGATACCTAAGTAAGGTCAACATCGCGCTTGTGTAGTACGGCTTGGCGTACTAGAGTTGTATTGTACACTTCACGTACTGACTACAGGACGCAAGCAGGTCTACTGCACTCTGGGTGTTGTGACACGGGTTCGCGTCGAGTGTCACGTCGAGTGAATCGCTCCGTTATCAATATATACCGTCGACGGAGACCAACGCGACTCACGGACTTCCTCTACGCACTGGGATCTGACAAGGCGGATAAGCCAATTGACAGCTCGGAGCGTAGCCGTTTACCGCATCAAAATCAAGCGCCACGCCCCAGCACGACAGTTCTCAGCGCACCCAAGTGCTGCCTACATACGTGTATGAGTGCACACCCCAGCTGTGTTCGCCTTGCTCGCAAAGTTTCCAGGGCGAGCGAAAAAGCAGATTCAATTTTGGCTTTGAGAACCCATGGGTGTGAGAGATATTTCAAATGCTAGTTCCGACACTTTCGCGACACTCTGTAGCCATCGGGGCATATTGTCTAAGAATTTGTATCGTACTGGTCCTCATTCTGACCAGATGTAGCCATGGTCGTACGGTTCGGAGAGGGTATAATGACCAGTGTTTTGGCCTCGCCTTTGGTTGTGGCAGTGACAAAACCGTTGACCCCGTGCTGACTTTATGCAAAAGTCTCCTAATTATTGGGAGATTGGTACCCAATCTTCACCCATCCGGTACTTTACCCACCCGGCCTTCGTTTTATTCATTGTTTCAACCACTGTGGGGGATGTGATAGTTTCCGTTGATCGGTAGGTGGGCCGCATCCCGACCGTTGGGGCAGCTCACACGTCGCCTTCGGCGCCTCAGGACGCTTCTTTCCCAGCGGATCGAGTTGCAGTTCACTATTTGTCAGCTCCAGACCCAGTCGCCCATCGCCATGAAGTCCCCTCGCGAGACGCCATGGGAAGCCCACTGCGACACCCCCCTCGAAGAGCCCATCGAAGCCGCCAACAAGGCTCCCACAGATCTAGACCGACAGTTCGTACTCTTGGCGCTTTTCATGCTCTTCATCGCAGCCGGCGTAAGCTTCTTCGATAACTTGAAGCCCGAGTGGCGCACGGAGAAGATCTACCTCGACAAAGAGGCCCCCGGATTCGCGTTCACGTATGCCGGCGCGCGGGTAGACCCATTCAAGATGTGCTACACGATCGGGCGTGAAGAGACCTGTCACTCGTACACGAAACCCTCCCTCTTCAATTCGATCAATAAGACCGACGGATCGGTCTCCCGCATCATGCTCACGGGATGCCAGCTTCTGGACGACGGGCACGACATGTACGGCACTCAGATCCCCTCCAACGGCGGTTTTGCCACTTTTGTGCGCCGCTTTTGCGATTTGGGTGCGCCGACGTGGGCGCCGTGGGTTCACTTCGCTGCGGTTGCCCCGCTGTTGCTGGCAATTGTTGCGCTGCTGGCCACGCGTTGGTGCGGCTGTGGCCGACGCTGTGCGATGCCACTGGCATGGACGGCGACGGCCGCTGCCTGCATCGCCTCGACGCTGCAGCTTGCGACCATGGTCGGTTGGGCCCTCGGGTTGGGCTTCAATGCGATGAGCTTGGGTAGCAGCTTCATGGTCACGATCATGTTGCTCATGTGCTCGTGCTTGAGCGCGCTCATGGCTTCGGGTGCCTTCAAATCGGCGGAGGAAAAGGCCAATGCGAGTGCGACGGAGCCACCAGTATGACCATGCGCTATGCCGGCTACCATCAATGTACAAAAGAACCTACTGTACCCAGACAAACAAAAAAACAAAACGCGTTCTTTGTAGCCTAGAAAAAACGAGAACCATGCACTTACACTAGAGTGTAGAACAGATTCAGTCTCGGTGAGTGAGGAGTCCTGCTGGTCCTCACTGAGGACCTGCGTGCCAGAAAGTCGTTGACATGCCTCGGCCCGGTCGGTGCGACGAAAAGAAACCTCCGCCCAGCACTATTTCAGTTGCTCCGAAGCGAACATACCATCTCTCGAGTAAGCGGATTCTCATCTATGGATCTATTGGATGACTGACTCCAGGTGCGAAAAGTCCGGGGCCTCTCTGGTGTTGGCCAGCACACGTGAGATATCACGACGGAGGAAACCACGACCCCTTTGAATCCACTAAGGGGTTTGCTCCGACGTGCTCGGAGCCTTGAAGCACTGTGCTCCCATTCTTGGCGCCTTCCACCGCGACGGTGCAGCTCACTGCGTGTGCTGTACATCTGTTGTATTTGCCTTCTTCCTTTTCCTCCCTCGTTGTGGGGTCGGACCTCGTCCTTTCCCGACACAGTGGGATGGGCGGCACTTGGTGTAGCGTTCTTGCGATATGTGTCCGCGGTCACATGGACATGGGAACCACCCATTTAGAAAGCACCGATCCTGGATGCCAGTGTCACACCCACCGCCCGGGTGTCCCCGCCTCTATCGGAGCAGTCGATCACTCTCCCTCTTGCCTACCGCCTGCCAACCATGACCAACACGACGAAGCCCCCAACGGAGCGCAAGAACCGGCTCCCGCTGATCGCGCTCGCGGCGCTGCTGCTCTCATTCGCGCTCACCACGGCGACGACCTCCATGCCCCGTTGGCTCACTGAGCCGGCCGTTCCGAGCACGGAGATCCTCTCGTACGACGGCGCGCGTCGGCGCGTTCGAGATGTGCTACACGATCGGCGGTCTCGAGACCTGCCACTCGTACACGGCGCCGTCCCAGTTTCTCACGGTCAGGAAGACGTGGGACCGGCACGCGGGTATGTCAACGTCCACCACTTCGCGCGTCATGATGACCGCGTGCGAGATCGTCCAGGACGACTCGTACGACGCCATGAGCAACACGCTGATCCCTGTGAGCGACCTCGCTGTTTTTCTCCGCACGTTCTGTGGGAAAAGTGCCACGACCTGGGTGCCGGTGGCACACATTGTGGCGCTGTTCGCACTCTTCTCAGCGGCCGGTTCGCTTGTGGCCACGATCAACAACAGCGGCTGCGGCAAGCGCCGCATCGTGCTGCTCACGCGGGTGGCGGTGTTGGCCGCCAGTGTGGGCGCCGTGACGCAGCTTGCAATCTTGCTCGTGTGGACCATAGGTTTTCACAAATCGGAGATGCGGTTCGGTACCAACGTGTACCTGACGATTGTCGCGATCGTGCTGACGGGGCTCGGCGCTGCGTGTGGGCGGCGCTTGCTTGCGATCATGCCTACTGTGGGCACCCCGAGTGCGACGGAGCAGCTAGTGTAGAACAACATCTCCTCGGTTTTTCTAGCCAAAAGTAAATAGTCCAATTCTAGTATCAGTCGAACGACTCATTCATTCCATCGCGAGCGAGTCCACTTTGTCGGGTCTCTAGGGTGTGTGCTTCTTTGCATGCGTGAGTCTGTCGAGGAAACGGGTCCACTTAGTGGAACCGTAACCAGCGGATTCCACGGGTAGTGGCGAGGTTCCATCGCGATCAAAATGAGAACTCTGTGTGGGAATGCGACGGCGAGCTGATGCCGCTTGCCTGCGCTGGCGCATGCACGGATGTAGATGGCATCGATGGAGTCCGCTTGAACGCGAGTGATCGATAGTCGACCTTGGGTGGTGAGGGCGACGGCGCAGCGGCCAACGCGGGTGTCGGTGAGGAGATCTCGGCTGTTTTACCACTGTTAAGCGGGAGGTGGAGGGATTTTGAGGAGTGGTCGGCTTGAACTTCAGGTTCCTCAAAATCGGGGGCCGATGGTGAGTACAATGGCGACATCGGCTTTGAAGGGCTTGGGATGGAAACGTAAAGGGGTGTTTGCGGAGCGGGGGTATGTGTGGGCTGGGCAGAAGGAGTCGAGACTGCGACATCTTGAGTCTCAACCTTGTCAACTCCGGGATGCTGATAGAACATCGATTCGTCTCGGGTAGCTTCACTCGAGGGGTTCGAGTCTTGAAGATCAACGACGATGACCTCAGCTGATATTTCAGCACGCTCGTTCTCGTCGAGAGTGGATACCCCAGGTGGAGTGAGCTGGGCGGCGTGAGAGAGTGAGAAGTGCCCACAACACATCTCGCAGAACGAGACATCGATCCGGTTGATGTAAGTACACTGCCCACAGCTCCAGGTCTCGCACTGGGTAGGAAAGGCCGACTCACACGTGGTCTCTCCTTCACCGTCGTCACAGGGTAGCAGCGGTGATTCGACTGCGATAGCGTCCTCAACAACAACCTCCTGAGCCTCGACGACTTCTTCAAGAGATTGCGCACTGTTGTCGTAGGAGCTGTAGTCCCAGCTATCTGTTGTGGGCTGCTCGGTTGCTCCATACCCGTAGTATCCGTTCGCGGCATAATAGGCTTCCCACGCAGCAGCGTGCGCAGCAACCGCGGCTGCTTCGTCCGGGACCTCAGTGACGAACGAAGAATCGTAGCTTTGCGTATCAATTTCGTTGAAGCTGGGGTCGTGGTATGTGCTCGCATCACTCGTCGTCGAACCTTGGCCCTCAACCTGGACTTGATCCGCAGCTTCTTGGCCATAGAATGCTCGTTGTACCGCCGACTGGGCTGTCTCCGACGTCGATGCTTGGCATTCAAGAGCCGTATCCAATGAACCGTCACATGTCATAGCACGCGCCGGGTGATCAGCTGACTGGTCACTTTGAGCGCGAGTCTTTCCGGGCGAATATGCTGTCTCGAGTGGAGCGTCAAGCACCTCTTGGATAGCGATCTTTAGACGACTGGGGACTTCCAACCTTAAAACATCAACACATCAATACCCACAACAGAAGAGCATGGTGTGGCGCCACGTGAGTTCAACAGCACTCCACGTACGCTAGCCATTCCTGAGCGTTTTCCCGCGCCACTCGAAGGTCTCCGGCCGTCTGGAACCAGTGCTTGCTGTGGCAAATCACAAGTTCAACGTTCTCAGAGCACGCGATGGGGTGCGCGTTTGAGCGCCACCAACCTGATCAAATAATCACAAATCCGGTTCACGTCTTGCGCGTTGCTCGCCTTGCCAATTCGCTCGGCTGCGGCCCACACAACTTCATTCGTCGAGACATCATCGCCCACCTTGCGCGTCATATTGAGACCTTCGCTAGTGTTCGTTTGACGCTTGGGGTTGACACCCGAGTGCACCACGTTTGCAGCATCAGCCAGTCGCCAAGAATAGGTGACTGCTATCCTTCTTATGGAGCTTTCTGTCGGCGCGTCTTCCTCAAGAATCAGGAACCTTGGACACTCTCAGCTCCGTGGGCACGTTCCACGTGATTCTGAAGCCATTTAGCCGACTTGTATGATCGAGTGCATCCATCCACAGCGCAAGAAAACTCGGATTTATCTGCCGCTGATTCCGTCTCCTCGCTCGCCTGGCCAGGATGTTTACTCGCACTCCGAGCCTGCTTCATCGTGGGCTTGTTCACCGGAGGCTTTGTCGGATGACATTCGCTTTGATGCTGCTTCAAAGATGATGCACTCGTCAGTGCTTCTCGACAAGCAGATTCGGGACAGCGATACTTTTGGTGTAAAAGGCGGTGGGCTTTGGCAGCATCGTTGGTCGCGAGCAGGTGATTGCAGCCGCATTCTCGACACAGCTGCGCCAAGCTGATTGTCACACTCATCCGCAGTTCGTGATCGTCCTCGTGCCAGCAAAAGGCAAAATCCCCAGCGCGCTCCGCCTTACGAGCAGCTGCATGTTGTCGAGAGCGAAGTTTCTTGATCGCCAAGTATTTCGTCTGGTACATTGAGCGCCAATCGTGCTCGTAAGCGATACCATGACGACACTTAATCTTCAACGGCTGGACAAGCTTCAAGTACAGCGGCTTCCACAGTCGCTCGCTGCGCGTAACACCCGCGAACGCGCGACATACCAGCGAAAGCCGGCACAGGCGCTTCGCACTCATGTAGGACGAGATTCTCTCCATCACTTCGGGCAACAGAAGAGCATTCTGCCGAGATTGTTCGTGCTCGTCACTCAGGATAACGACATCACGGCGAAGACGACGGCGTTTCTTGGTGATCTGGTGCGCTAATTTCTCCACGACTTCTCCTCTAATGTGCTCCGACAAGAGATCAGTTCGCTTCAGAGACTCTGCAAACGGCAATCCCAAGATTGTCGTCGTCGATTGGTACTGATCCACGCGACGCGATGGTACTTGCAATAGCATCTTCTCCCACCCAGGCGGGGATCCAGCCTCGTTCTTGATCAACACCAGGCGGAACGCTTTGGCTTCGTCCACGAACGCCGCGACGTCGTCGGCGTGCATGCTCATGCACACTTTCCAGACGACCTCCATCCAGTGGAGGGGCATGAGCTGAAGATCTTCCAAGTTCACCGAACATATCCGTTCTTGAAGACGAGCAAATGGTGGTGACTGTTGGTTCACAGTTGCATCCAGCGAGCCTTGTCGGCAAACGATCGTGTATATCACCCATACGAGGATCTCACGACGAGTGTCGGGCGACGCCGTCTCCTCCTGGTAGCGGTCGAGCATCTGGTGAACAACCGAGAGAACAGTCGAGACGTCGATCGACTCGATGTGACAGACCATCCCGACGACCAAGAGAAACGAGCCTTCACTTGGCTTGGATAGCAATACGGAGCTGTAGTGTCGGATCACTTCGCTGGTATCAGCTGCGAGTCCCTGCACGAGCAGACAAGCAGTAGCAACGAACGCCACGAACCGGACACGCTCGACCGGAGCCATCGACGACCGCGTACCCAAGTGTAACTCGACAACACTGCGCAACGCGAGCCGAGTCACACGGGTCGCGTGGGCACACTTGAACAGGAATTCTTGCATGTCTTGGGAGAATTTTTCCAGCAGCAAGTCGAAGAATCTGGCGTGCGGGTCACTCAACGCATCCCACGACGTCGTGGGTGCATCCTCGTCGACCGAGGTCCCTTCTTCCACACACAGCACACTCCATCGGACGACGAAAGCGAGTATCTTGGGCAGCAGCTCCTGGACGTCGGGGTTCTGCTCGAGCGTCTTGGCGTCGCCCACGGCCTCCAGCAGTCGCCAAAAGCCAGCGACTTGGGCGAAGCGACAGTTCACTCGCGGGCTCGGCGCATCTCGTCGCTTCAGCAGCATCTCGTTGAGCACGTCGCCAAACACCGCCGCGTGCTGCCGCGCCGCGCGCGCGAGAAACGGCAGCAGCGTCTCCCAGAGGTTCGCGCACGCCATGGCGTAGTACTTGGGCTTCTCGAAGCGCCACGCGCACGCGCGGTGCGCGCCGGCGCTGCCGCTCTCAACCACGCGCTCATAACAGTTCTTGAGCACCGGGTCTAGCAGCAGCTGCACGACCAGGCGGCTCGCGCCGCGCGCTGAATCCGCGTCTTCCTCTTGGATGGCCCGAGTCTCACGCAGCAGCAAATGGCAGAAGAAGCCGCTCGCGCCGCTCTCGACGGCGCTGCGGCAGAGCCATTGCGCCTGCGGGTCGTTGAACGCCGCGCGCACGGCGCGTCGGTGCGCTGCGGACGCCGCGCCGGCGCGGCACAGCGCAGCCGCCAAGTCGCAAAGCTCGGGCAGCTGCGCGCGGATGTCACGCTCACTGGCGGCGCGCAGCACGAGCTGCGACTGGAAGAGCCGTCTGCTGGCTGCTCCGATGAGCTCGTTGAGCTGCGCGAGCCACGCAAGGGGCGCCAGCGGCGCCGCTGAGGCGCGGGGCGCGGCGCCGTCCACCAAGTTGCCGAGCGCCGTCATTTTCTGCGAGTCATTTTGATGGCCGCTGGAACGACGCCAAGTTTCGGTGAATCAAACGTTTGATTGAGACATGCAATTGAACGCCTGCTGGGCTGGGTTTTCATATATAGCCGGTAAAGATCCAAAATATACGCAAAAAGGACTGTATTTTGGAGCGTCTATTTCAGGAGAATTTGTTGGAAACCTAAATCAGGTGTTTCAAACAGCGTGGTCCAAGGGGTGTACCCACGGTACCAGAGCGTACCCCTTCGGTCCCCTGATTTCTCTCCGATCCCATTTTGGCCACCGGGCGTTGTTCTCCGGAAAACCGGAAACGGCATCCGCCGCGTGCGTTCGCGCCGCCTTCCTGCGCCGCCCTGCTGCCGTACGCGAGGGGTCTCGTCCAGTGGTCGACACACATATTCGCACAGCTAACGCTTAGGGAAAACCGGACAAGCGAGCCCACACAAAGCCCCCCCAGACCAGCCAAAATGATGGCGACGGACGCGGCGGCCTCGTCGCCCACCGACGGGACGGCGACGGCGACCCCCGAGACCAGCGCCCGTCGGCACCCGCCGCAGGTGCCACCGGCGTCGCCCACAGACGGAGCGAAAGACGGCGGCAGCGCGCTGTCGCCGCGCGGCCCCGTGCGCGTCAACGGGCTCGAGGGCCCGTGCTCGTCGGACCAAGTGATCGCCTGCACGGGCCATCTCGTGTCGGCCGTGCTGCTGTACTTTGTGGCCGGATCGTTCCTGCTGCACAGCGAGAAGGACTTTTCCGCGGGTTTGAGGCCACTGGTGCGTGCGAGCGCTTTTACTGGTGACGATAATGGTCTCAGGACTGACGATCAGCTGGTTGTATGATCATTGATTAAGACCATCGTCATGCTCATTCTCCACGTGCCGGCGATGTTCCTCATCATGATCTCGTGGTGGTCGTGCGAGAAAATCGATCCGAGCCGACCGATTGAGGTATGTGGAATTATATCCATGACGTGCTCGGGTACTAGTGGCATGGGCTGAGACTGTGGATGTGCACAACAGGAAACGCTGCCAAATGGCTGGCTCGGGTTCAAGCTGAGCGGTCCGCGGTGGGAGAAGACACGATACTGCGCCGTGTGTCGCAAAGCCGTGCCCGGTCTTGACCACCACTGTACATGGTACGGAAGAAAAGTGGCAGCGCTCTCTTTCTCAGACCTTGGATGCTAACGTGGGTATATCGGTTCGTCCAGGCTTCAGACTTGTGTGGGCAAGGCCAACTACGCGCAGTTCTTTACAATCGCAGTCGCCGGCACGGTCCAGTTTCTCTCGCAGACGCTGTACGCGACTATGTGCCTGGTGTGGCTCGACCTGCCCTATGAGACGACCAGTGATGTGCGCATCGCCATGCAGGGCGTGCTCATCGGGCTGCTGCTCATCTCCGTGCCGTGCACTCTCATGTACTTTATCCTGCTGGGCTTCCACGTCTACCTGCACATGCTCGGCTACGGCACCTACGAGTGGATGCTGCGACGGCGTCGCAAGCAGCGCGCTCGCGCCGCTGAGGCCGCTGCGGCGCAGGGATCCAGTATTTCAACAACGAACACAACGAAGAGCAAACGGACGTCCGCAGCACGCATGACTCAGCGCGATACAGAAACGTCAGACGCTCGCGACTCACGCTTGTCATCAGTTGGAAGCGCTAACGACTTTATTAGCCAAGAAGACGCTACAACGTCAAGCAAATCAGTGCAGCACGAGCTCACAGCACTATAGAGACGGCATCAATATCATGTAGGGGCATTTTCTTTTCTTTTCTTTTTCAGTCTACTCGATCTAGTCCAACCTGCACTGTACGTACAGAGAAACCGCCTGTCACTTTTGTCAGCCCGCAGCTCACGTCGCCGACCCGCTTTAACCGCGCTTGACCTGGCCGACAGCGTCGGCAATGCGCTTCTCCAGCGTCGGCAGCATCTTGAGGTGCGTGTCGACGCAGCCGTTGAAGCACTTCTGCATGTCCTTCTCAACGGCAGCCATCTGCGCCTCGCTCGGGTTGCCGCTCGTGGGGAGCGAGTCGCGCGCGCGGTCCTGGCACTCCATGGCGCAGCGCTGGAGGCGGTTCTGGAACGACTGCAGCTCCGACTGCATGTACTGCTGCACCTGCTGCATCGGCATCTGGCAGCGCTCGACACACGCCTGGACCTGCTCCGTGTTCCAGCCCTTGTTGTCGAAGCAGTTGGCCGCGCACACGTAGCCGCCTTTCTACAAGACCACTCAGTGTCAGCGCGCCGCGATCACGCATGCCAATAGGTCACATATACGTCTCTCTTACCTGGAAGTCGCGCAGCACCTTGCGGTCCAGCGAGTCCATCATCTTGGCCACGGCATCGTTCAGCTTCTGTTCCGCCATGGTGATCGTTGCTGTTTCGATTTGGTTTGTGAGCCGCTCGCTGGTTGGCGAGATAAGCCCGTACTTAACGACTCCGACTTGGGCCAACAACACGAACTTAATACAAATGCGACGTGTGAAAATGGCATCGTATTCATACGGGTTGCCAACAAGTGCATTCGCCTAGAGCTCTTCGTGAGCATCGTCAGTCTTCTTGTCGCTCGAACCCGACAGCTCGTCGATCGAACGCTTGGAGACGCGGAACTGGGTCGATCCGTCGATGATGCGGTCCAGGAACTGGCTCAGCCCCGCCTCGTCCGCAGCACCCGAGTGGTCTACAGAACACAACCAGAACAAAATTGTGATCAGTTCCTTTGCCACTCAAGGCGCATGCTCTGCGATCACGTACCAGTAAACTTGATCACTTTGCCGGGCTTGAGCACAAGTGCGGTAATATCCGAGACCTCGAGGAAGCTCGTGAGCTTAACGAAAGACGGGTCGGTCGTCTCAGCGACAAGGAACCGGAACGGATCACGGCGGTAGCGCTTGGCAAGCTCCTTGACCACGTCACTGTCCTCTGTACCGGCGCTCTTCGTGACGACGACGCACATCTTCCCTTTCTTTGCGAAACACTTGGCGATTTCCTGGTCTGTGAGCACGTCGAGCTGAACCCGCGGCTTCTTTTTGGCGACCTCTGGTGCCGGAAACAATGGGAGCGCGGCCCACGACTCGCGCGTTTCGTCACTGGCCGCCAGAGCGCTAGAGATGAACTTCTTGGCACTAGCCTCGGTGGAGATCGCAGTGCCCGACGACGACAAAAACTTGGTGTTTCCAGCGTCAATGAACACAAGCGCCGGAAGCTGCTCATCGATCTGAAGGTGCTTGGCGATCTTCTCTTCGTTGCCCGGCACAAACACCACACGCACGGTGGGCTCCGTGATCGTCTTCTTCTTGGTCTTCCTCACCTCCTTCACAAAATGCTGCGCCAACGAGCTCACCCAAGATGGCGGCTTGGACGCTGCACCAGCGTTCTTGCGGCGACTGCCAAAGAAAATGGCGGTCGGGGTCGTGTCGTCCTGGTGCAAGAAGGTGTGGATCGCCTTGTATTCGAGCGTCTCGACCGAGACGCCGCTCACGCCAAGCTTCTTTGCCTCGTCCGAGTTCTTGACATATTGCACGATATCCTTGCGTGTGCGGCCCCCTTGGTAGTCGCGCGGTTTTTTCTTATTGCCGCCGAACTCTGATCAACTCAGTATGATTAGACCGCTCTCGCTCACGAGACGCTCTTGTGGGTCCGATACGCACCTTTGATCGTCGGATAGCCTTTGATGTTGTACTTTTGCGCGAGCGCCGCGTGCACGGTAGCGTCGATAGCACCCAGACGAGCCTAAGAGGACAGTCCAGTTTCCCCGTGAGTTCCTGCAGCTGTATCACCGTGTAAGGACGCGGTCTCGACCGTACGTGTTGCTTCAGCTTCTTCGCCGCAGCCTTGTACTCCGGCTCCAAGTTCTTGCAGTGACCGCACCTACCATCGTGGGCACACAACTCTGTCAGCACCGTGTGCGCGCCAACACACGCTCGAGACGCGGTTTGCTCACCAGGGCGCGTAGAACTCCACCAGCCAGTAGTCTGGACTGTTGAGCACCTCCTTCTCGAAATTCTTCTCGGTCAGGATCACCACCGCGTCCTTTTTCGTGTACTCAGCCGACACGATGGTGGTGGCAACGAGCGCCAGGAGCACCAGCGCCGTACGCGCGACGGCCGTCATCCCTTTTCTTCGATCTTCTCGAAAATGGCAGCTCCGTGTGCCACGTCGCTGGAATATCCACAACGATGCGGTTTACCGCAATCCATACCGGTATTTTGGGATCTCTAATTCAGTATATTTGGTTGCAGCTTCAACTTGGGACAGAGAGACCCATGCGGCACACGTCTCAGATGAGTGTATGCAATGCTGCTCCCATGCGACGGTTCCATTTGAGCAGGTTTGCCACGCTCGATGAGCTGACATGCTCACCGGTAGTTCGTCAACCGCATCGCCACATCCCACCCAGGCCTCAAGAGGTGCTGTCGTGGGTCCTTTCCGACCACGCGGGCGCCGAGAATAAATCGCCAAACCGCGCAAGCTGGCGAGCACGTGCCAGGGAGCAAGTCCGTTCCGAGCAGGTGATTGCTTCCATGGGTTGTTCCGCATTCAACGGAGGAATGACTCCACTGCCACAGGGCGCATTCCAGACAGGTTGAGGGCAGCAGAAACGGCTCGTTTCGAATCTCTCTACCAGTGGACAAAACGCTCGAGACGATCCACTTGTCACTCCTATGTTCCGCACCAAAATAGCCCAAATGTTGTGCAGTTGGCTATCCCTGTGGAACAACACTTTCCGCCTGTGTCGTGTCGCTCAAAGGTCCCCATGAAAAAGTCCCGAGACCAACACCTTCGCGTTGGAATCCAACTTTGGTGGCGCGCTGAGACGAACATCAGCGTGGATTGCCAGTGGCAGGCTGTCACCGACGGAAGAGTCTGATCATTCGTGAGAAATACAGAGGTTGTGTTTTGCATTTTTTACTATGAGTCACAAACTGGATCACGGCCAACTCTATAGAAAGTTGTGACTCGGTAAAAATACACGTTTGTGAGGGAATAGGGTAATTTGGGTTGTATTCCGTGCTATTCCGTGGTATTCGATGTTACTATCTGTGGCAAATCGATATAACTGTGCTTTGTGGTAAACCGTGTGAAAAGGTGTTTTGGAAGCTTTGTGACTGAGATGGTATTTCGTGTTAATCAGTGTTATTTGCCCGTGTTAGTGGCGTTAATCGGTGTTAAACAGTGTTTTTGAGTGTTTGACCCCCCAATAACCCTAACCGTGCCAAATACATGTGTATCGTGCAAAATAATGCCGGGAAACACGTGTGCAGTTGTGACTGAGTCGTGACTGAGTCATGACTTGGCGCCTGACACAGTACAGTAGATCGAGTGGAGGAGACAGATGAGTCCAGGGGGGATGAACCCAAGGAAGGCGCCGCGAAACCAGTGGCAGCCGGTCGTGCTTGGAGTCTGTGACGTGTGATATCTTTCAAAATGGCTCAGTCATGGGGGGATGGGCTCCGCATGACGGTCGTGGATCAAATTCGGAACAAGAGTTCCTTTTTCCGCCTTCGCAGTCGTGCCGAGCGTCGCAGAGCAAACAATCCAACTCATTGGCGAAAACTTCACAAACCAAGGAAACAGAACAAAAAAAAACCCACTGACTGGCCCAGTGCGTGATACAAACAGAGCAGAAATCAGGAGAATCGACGAAAAAAAAACAGAAAATCTTGGATACGCACGCCGCGCTCCCCGCCTATTTTTTCCCCCACACCGCACTTTTCCGAATGTGTTTTTGGATCGCGTTTCGTGGTTTGCCGTTGGATGCCGTTGGCGAGTGGCTGGCAGTTGGAAAAACAAAAACGTTGGGCGCTCCCAACGTTGGTCCCAAGCGACAACACTTTGCCTTTCATCCGCGGCGCCGCATCATCCATCACCACCACCACCGGCGCGACAGCATGCGACTGGCGACGACTCTCTGGCGCCTCGCGGCGCTCGCCGGCTGCGCGTTCGTGCCGCTGTGCACGCCGCTCGTCGCCGCGGCCGAAACCACGCCGCCCACGCCGGCGCCGCTTCCAGCGGGTGCGTACAAGCCGAGATATGCGCATGCAAAGTGCGCGTCTAACTCTCTTTATCCACAGGCTGCTTTGAGTTCCCGATCGTGATCATCTCGCCCGTGGACAAGCCGTTCCCGTCCAAGGGCTGCACGCAGCCCGACGGACCCGGCGAGAACTGCCTCAAGGCGCCGACCGAGGTGGATCTGGAGGTCATCGACCGCCGCGACGCGAGCGGCGCGCCGCTGAACAACTGCATCAGCGACAACACCACGGCGCTCCACCGCGCGACGGCCAGTACCGCGGCCAGTCGAGCCTGGGCTTCAGCAAGCACCAGTACAGCGTGTCGCTCCACGAGGAGGCGCCGCTGCTGGGCTTCCCCTCGGAGAAGACGTTCGTGTTCAACGGCCCGCACATCGACGGCAGCTTGATCCGCAACCACATGGCGCATTGGCTGTTCCGCGCGACGGGACGCTACTCGCCGCTCACGCGCTTCATGATCGTGTACCAGCGCAACGTCGCGACGAAGGACGTCCACTACCTCGGCGTGTACCTGGCGCTCGAGAAGATCACGTACGGGCCCAAGCGCGTGGCGCTCGCGCCGCTCACCAACCAGTGCAACGCCTCGCAGCTCAACGGCGGCTGGGCGTGGCAGCTCAACCCGCTCAACTACGGCGTGTACTCGCCCAACGTGGTCAAGGACAAGTACTACTACATGTTTGGCGCCGGCGAGCGACCCGTGCTCATGTACCCAAAGGCCAAGGACATGACCCAGACCATCCGCGATTACTTTGTGAACACGAGCACTGGCCCGCTGCCGCAGCTCTACCGGTCGCTCTTCGACAAGATGACGGACCCGGACGATCTCGAGCGCCATATTGACGTCGGCTCGTTCATCGACTACTTCCTGCACTCGGAGATGTCCCAGAACACGGACGCGTTCCGTCGCAGCACGTACTTTTTCAAGGACCGCGACCAGCCGATCAACGCCGGTCCCGTGTGGGACTTCAACTTGGCGTACGGCACCGGATCAAACCAGGCCGACTGGCTCCACAAGAACCACTTCCTTTGGGGGCGCATGTTCGTCAACTACAAGTACACGGCGCTCACGATCCAGCGCTGGCGCTCATTGCGCGCGACGGTCTGGAGTGACGACGCGCTCGATGCGTTCATCGACGAAGCGGTGGCCCCGTTCAAGCGCCAGTTCCAGACATGCTTCCACTGGTACAGCGGGCTCGTGCCGTGTGCGAACGTCCAGGTCGAGGGAACGTACGAGGCGAACGTCGAGCGCGTGCGCATGTCGGTCAAGTCTCGCGCCAAGTGGATGGACGAGAACATTATCAAGTTCTACGGAAAGATTCAAAAGTCGGCGTGGGCGCAAGCTATCGATATACCGAACTACAACTGCGCCGCCGACGGTGAAGACGACGGATGTCTGACGAACCCGGACAAGTACATCAACGCGGTGACGTTCCCAGCCGTCCGTAAGCCGTACAGTGGTCCCGCGTGCTCAAATCCGCAGCCACAGGAGCAGCCCTCCATTGACCCGTGCTGGATGTCGTCAGGTACTGACCCCCGATTCTGCTCTGGCAACGGCTACTGTGGTATGGGCCCTGGAGCCAAGTGCTCATGTTATCCTGGAAAGCTTGCTCCGACGTGCGCCGAAGACGAAGCTACCGCCGCGAAGGCGTTTGTGGTCCAGCCGAGCGCCACGGTGAACGCCCAGTGGGGCAAAGTGACATACTTCGCGCTCTTCGTCGGTGTCGTCGTGGTTGCGCTTGCCGTGGCGCAGCGCCGCCGCTACCCTGGTTCGGCAACTAAGGACGAGCGCGCCCACATCATGCCCAAGACGCACTGACGACGGCACTCACATTGCCAATCAAGGTCGCAGTGGCCGGTATGCGCGTGAGGGGGATGACGCGTCCTCATCGACCGGTTTTTGGTTTCCTTTTTTCTTCTTTGTCGCACTCGCGACGGGTTTAGAATACAATTCTATCATTTGTTCCCTTTCTACGCATCCCCAGCACGTTCAAGTGCGATGCCACCTACCGCTCATGCGCACATGCTCGCACCTTCACTGGATGTCCGTGACGGAGGAGTCCGTCTTGTCCAGCGCAGATCTATTCCCGCAGGGCAATGAAGAACTGCGCGACAGCGGGACGAAGCATGGTGGCGCGCTGCTTGCATTCCGTTGGTCGAGCACAGCGCGTCACAGTCTGCGCGATGCGCGTCACCAGCGATGTAGCCATGGTTCTTGTCCACCCACGATCCCATGGCGCTAAATCTGCATCAGCATCGCCGTCGCCAAAGATACATTCTGCGTGGAGTCGTGGCTCTTCAAGATACACCTCCAGTTTCAGCCAATCCCGCTCGTCGAAAGTGGTAGGACTTGCCGTACTTAGGCGGGGAATGGATACGAAACGGCGTATTTTGGGGGCCGCTATGGTCCGCGGCGTTCGACGATCCCTTCCAGAACGCCGCTCTGATGCTAAGCCCAGCCGATGAACAGCGTCCCCGCCACGCGATTTGGTGCCGCCGTTGGTGCCACTCACTTCCCAAGTCTCCTTCCCCCAATCACACCCACGCACACGGCCGCCGACTATGTGGACGCGGTTCGCGCTGCTCGCAACGCTGCTCGCCGCCGCAACTTCCTCGACCCACGCGAACGCCCCCGCAGCGACCGACAAGAGTGCGTCTCCCGCTGAGTCTCTTCGCACAAGGTCGTTTCTGCTCCGGGTGCTCACTATTTGTCTTGTGTTCCGCAGCCTGCCATGAGTTCCCCGTGGTGATCCTGACGGCCACGAGCGGCGCGTTCCCGGACCCGACGTGCAACCAACTGCGCTTCCCGGCCGAGAACTGCCTCAAGGCGTCTGTGCACTCGCACATCCGCGTGGTGGACAACGCAGACGGGTCGCCCAACTGCTTCTCGTCCGAGCCCACAGGCGAGTACGACGCCAAGACCAACTACCGCGGCCAGACGAGCCTGTTCTTCGCCAAGCACCAGATCGGCGTCAAGTTCAGCGAGGCCCAGCAGTTCCTTGGTATGCCCGAGGACAAGGACTTTATCCTCAACGGTCCGTTCCTCGACTGCTCACTGATGCGTAACCACTTGGCGCACTGGCTCTACCGCGGCACGGGACGCTACTCGTCGCGCACGCGCCACGTCGCCATGTACTTCAGCGATACGCCCGGAGCGGCGCCGCGGTACGTGGGTATCTACCTGCTCATCGAGAAGCCGGGCTTCGGCCGCCACCGCGTCGGGCTCGCGACCATGGACGCCACGTGCCGCGGCGACCAGGAACTCAATGGCGGCTGGGCGTGGCACAACGACCCATCGAGCTTCGGCGACTTCTCGCCCAACGTCGTGATCGACCAGTACCAGAACGAGTTTGGCATGGGCGAGCGCCCCATTCTGGCGTACCCGTCGGGCGAGCACACGTCGCAGCTCATGCGCGACTACTTCGTCGACACGTCGCGCGGCTTCCTGCCGCAGCTCTACCGGTTCCTATGGAACAACATGACCAACCCGGACGGGCTCGAGGCGCACTTGGATCTGGGCTCGTACGCCGACTACATTCTCCACACCGAGATGTCGCTCAACGTGGACGCGTACCGGCGAAGCACGTACTTCCACAAGGACCGCGACCAGCCCATCAACGCCGGCCCGGTCTGGGACCTCAACCTCGCGTACGGCAACGGCGCGCGCCACAACTTCCAGGACTGGATCTACCCACAGTACACGTACTGGAAGCGGCTGCTCTGTAACTACAAACTCGCGTCGCTCATGATCCAGCGCTGGAAGCACCTGCGCAGCGACGGGCAGCCCTGGAGTGACGCGGCCATCGTGGATTTTCTAGACGAGAGCGCTCGCCCTGTGCAGCGCCAGCTGAGCAAGTGCTCGGGCGACTGGCGCTCGGACGTGCTCCAGTGCGCGTCCGTGGACCTCAGCACCTGCAACGGCACGTACGCCGAGAAGCTCGAGGGACTCAAGACCGCCGTGCTCACGCGCGCCAAGTGGATGGATGCGCACATCACCGACCTGTACAAGAAGCTCGACGGCAAGACCTGCGGCTTTGTGGGTGAGATCCCCAAATTCAACTGCGCGCAGGACGGCAACGACGGCGGCTGCCTCACGGACCCGGCCAAGTACTACAGCACCGTCGCGTTCCCGGCCGTGCGCAAGCCCTACAGTGGCCCGGCGTGCGGCTCGAAACTGGATGACGCCACCATGAGCACCTACCCGATGCCCGAGGCCGTGCGCCCGTCGGTCGACTACTGCTGGCTCGCCACGGGCGCCAAGACGCTCTACCCGCACTCCAAGGGTGTCCGCGAGAAGAACCTCACGGCGTACTGCGGCGGCTACGGGACGTGCGCGCAGGGCCCCGGCGCCAAGTGCAACTGCTCCACGGCGCTCAAGTTGGACCCGCTTTCGTGCCGCCGCATCGACGCCGAGTACCTCCGTGAGCAAGAAGCCGCGGCCCCGACTATCGTCGCCGAGGGAGCGACCGGCGAGCGTGAGCCGGCGCCCAAGACGACCAGCACCACGTCCAACAGCTCGCACGGCTACGTGATGAGCTTCTTTGGGATATCCATGTTGACGGTCTTGGTCGCTGCTGGGTACAAGTACAAGGAACACCGCCGCAACCAGCACCTGCCATCCACCACGCGTAGTCTTCAGTCGCCCGGCCACTACGGCAGCCTCGAGACCAGCCCACTGTTCTCGAGCCCACGCCGTGTCTGAGCGTCTCGCTCCACCGCGTAGATAGATAGATCACCACGCAGTGGCTAGCCTTCTTATCAACCCTTCATCCATCATGCACGAAATAGAGAACGTATCTATCCCTCCACCACGTAGTTGCTTCAAGCGGATGGTTTTGATGCCGTCAATTCAAAAATGTACCTCAAGACGACGTTGTGTGCGATGGCTGCATGAGTGTGACCAGCGCTGCCGCCGTTTTGGAAATGGTGTTGTTCTTCGGCACGTCGAACTTGGAAGAGCTCAATAAATACAGCACAGACAGAAACGAGTACTCATGGTGTGGGCCGCCAAGCTCGCGTGTGATGTCGACGTACCGCACGAGCAGCGACAGCAGCGTGAACGCGTCTTGAATGAGTGTTAAGCGCTGGGAGTTCTGGAGCACTTCGTCCAGTGCATCCAAACCCAGTGTCCGTGCATCAAACGTCTCGCGATTCAGCAGTTGCGTCAAGTAGTAGATCACCGAGAGATCGTGGTCGTCGTCGTTTGCGTGGCCGTGTGTACTCTCCAGCACGAAGCGGATGCCCATCGACGGGTACGTGATCACGATCGATAGAAAAAGACGAATGATGACGTGCTGTAATGCACGAAGATCGCTTTTGGCTTCTTCCTGGGCTGCGCGCGTCGCCCCGCTTGTCGCCGCGCTTGCGTGAGTCACTGGAATGACGCCACCAAGCATTCTTGCGCAACGATTGAAGAAAAGCGTACGGCGTGCTGAAGCCTCGATCTCTAAAAAGGTTTCGCTAAAATGAACGAGCTCGACAAAGATCATGAGCGCGCGCGTCTTGTGCTTCACGGAGATGCCTTTCGGTGCCAGTACGATTTCCTGGACAAGGTTGCTGGTCACCAAAGCCTTGAAATCAGCGTGTGGAGCTCGGTGAACCACGCCAAGGTCCACCCATAGCGACAAGACACTGAGACCGCAGTCCACGATACGTGGCTCGTTCGCGTTATTTTGAATGACTCGACAGAGCGCGCTGAGCAGTTTGGCGCGCATCTGCGTCCGCTCCGACAGCTGCTGTTCTTGCGTTGCCGAGGCAAGCAACTCACGTGACGCGAGCTTGTCGTCCTTCTTGGCGGCCAGGTATTCGTCGAGTGATGCGAATCGAAGTGCTGAAAATGTGATTCGAGGATGCTGCATGCTGGACGAACCAGACACGGCAGACGAGTCTGAACTGGGCCCACTCGACGCGAGCAGCAGAAACTCCTGGAAGCACTCGCTGTGGACGATGATGAGATACAGTACCCGTAACACACTGCACAGCACCGTGGTCTCGAGATCTGACGGCGCAGCAAGATATCGAACCATGATTGGCGCGAGCGCCAGAACCGTTTCATGGCCCTGAATCATAGTCGCTAAGGCATCGTGAAGATCCCTGGCGCGTTCGTTGACGTATGCTGCCTGCGTGAGGTTGGCCTCCTTGGCGAAGCTGAGCAGCGAAGCCTTGACCTGTGCGTGTGCGTGGCCCGCAATCTGGGAGAAAACACTCTGCGAAACGGCTGAGTCGGCGGCCGCGGACTGGTGGAACTGACTGCCCCTGGCGGCTTCGCTCCCATAGCTGTGGACAGAGCTGTGCGGATCGGAACGACCGGCTTGCGTCCCATTGGTCGTGGCTGCACCATCTTCTGCACCGTCGCCTTGACCACCCTCCTTGTCGATGTCGGGCACTTCACTGGAGCCCTTGAACAAGATGAGCAGGTCGCGCGACGCCGTGTCCATCAGCGCAGCGATAAGCTCGGCGTTCTCGGCCGCGAGCCGACCGCGCGCGTTTAGTGGCTCGCTCTGCACTTCGGCTGCTGCCGTGGGCGCGCTGCCACCACTGCCACTGTCGCCACCCTTTGTGGGCGGCGAGACCACCGCGGCGGCCGTCGGCGCCGTAGCCGTCGCTGTCGCCGTCGCGACTGTGGGTTTCTCGAGCTGCGACATGCGCGTCATGATGCTCTGGCTGGCCGCGAAGACCGCGCTCTCGTGCTTGCGCTTCTTGGTCGCGAGCAGGCGCTTCTCGGCCTCGAGCCGCTTCTGCTCGAGCCGCTGGCGCTGCGAGAGCTCCTCGAGCTCGCGCAGCGCGCGCAGCTTGACGCGCTCGGCGTTCTTGAGCTGGTCGCTGAGGAACGAGAGCTTGGACTCGAGCGACGCGACCTGCTTCTGCGTCTGCTCGTCGCGGCGCTTGCTCTCGAACGCCGCCTCCACCTCCACGGTCACCATGTTCGCGCGCAGCTCGAACGTCTCGTCCTCGGCCTCGCTCAGCTTGCCCTGCAGCAGCTGCACCATGCCCAGGGCCTCGCCGCGCTCGCGCTGGAGCCGCGCGATCTCCGCGTGGAGCTGCATGACATGGCAGACCAGTTAGACGCGGTCTATTCGACCATGAGCAGAGAGACGCTCGACCCACATACCCGCTGCGTTTCCTCGTGGCCCGCGGGGCTTGCGCCATACATGTTGCCGACGCTTCTTATTAGAAATGGAACTCCCATGTTGCCGGCGGGAAAGCGAGTGTTCTGTGCGTATCGTACTAAGTACGAAAAGCAGCGGGCACTCACGCGAGGGGGAAATGAGAACTTAGTGCGCACCTAAGCGGCGAATATCCAAACGTCGTGGGGTGTTGCCTCTTCAACTCTCCATTTCACTACATCTCTAGGGTCGACCGGCCCCACGGAAGGCGTCTCGCCCGCTCTCTCCTTGGCGAGGCGGACGAGCGACTGGCGCACGAGCGACTCGTGCGCGCGGGTGGTCTAAACCGTGGAGTGCTTTGCGGGTTCATAGACGCCATGGACGACTCGGACGAGGTGCGGCTTGCGACGTGGCATAACGGAGCACAAATGGGGCCGCGAATTTAACCAACTACGTGTCGTTATTGTTCCAGGACAAAGTGCTTCTCGAAGATGATGTGCGTGTTGGTATATGGCGTATAAAGGACGTATGTGGGGGGTCTAACCGCTGGATCTGCGCAGAGTATGGATGAGATGCACGAGGTGGAAGACGACTTGATGGAGAGGTGAGTCATCTGGCAGAGCGGCATCGGATTCGTACGAGGCGCTCGTTGACACCGCGGCTATCTGTAGTATTGACACGAATGCGTCGCCAGTCAAAGCGGCGGTGACCACCACGCGGCGGCGATTCGAGGAAGACGGCGACGACGCGGGGAACGACGACGAGAGCGACGAGAGCGAGTTGTTCAACGGCAGTAGCAGCAGTTCGGATGAGAGCGAGAGCCGCCAGAGCAACGGCGCAAGTTTGGCGCGGAAAATACCCGGAGCGAATGCGGAGGCGTCTGCGAGGTGGCGACGAGATGAGGAGAAGAAGAGAGAGACGAAGGATGATGCTGATGATGATGGTGATGATGACGAGCCACCCGAGATCCCCGGGAGTCCCCTTAGAGTGCGTTCTGATCCGCTGAAGGTTTTACAGTCGAATCTCTCATGCTCTTCTGTTTTGATTAGACACTGGCTGGATTCGAGCCGCCTGGACATGAGTCTGCGAGAGGCCGCGGAGAGTTAGAAAGTGCGCGACAAAAGGCGCCAAACGCTGATATCCTCACGATTCAGCACTCGGGTAGCGAGAGTGAGAGTGATGAGAACGAAGAGTACGAAACAAAAGAGACAGAGGCACCACGAGCCATGGAGTTCCACACTTCCAGTTCGTCATCTGACTCGGAGCGAGAAGGCACGGGCAGCGAGGACGACGACGACGAGGACAACAACCACGATCGGAAACCGAAGCAACGTGAAATGGGAATTCCGTATGCGCGCCAGGACCGACCAAAGACAGCCGCGAAAGAGTTGGCGCTGTACCGAGGAGTTGTGCCCACCGAGTACTACGAACAAATCGTTCAGGACGCACCATCATCACCGAAGAAACAAGAACACTCCTCTGCTTCAACCAAAGCTAAGGATCGAAAGCACGACCAAGACAGTTCACGTGAAGCCGCTTCTCACGTGTCAACTGGAGCAACTCAATTCTCGTCAGCGAAATACAAGATCCGAGTCCCACGAGAAATCGACGAATTGTTTCAGGTACGATCGATCGTAAGGCAGAGCGGAACGCTTCGTAGTTGCAGGCTTGGACTCATGTCTCTTGCAGTTTGTCGACGCATTCACACCCGACGAGTTAGATATTCCGACTCGTCTACAGCCGTTTATCCCAGAGTACGTGCCGACTGTGGGCCTCCCGTTCGACGGCATACAGGTATGAGAGAAATGTGTCTTTCCGTGTGTGGTCCTAAGCTGACTAGTTCATGGAAACTCTCAAGATCCCCCGTCCAGACAACAAACGTGACACGGCCGGCATCGCATTCGTACGTGAGCCGTGCGCTCAGTCCAGTGTCGCTGAACTAGAGCTGCTGCTGGCCACCCGAGCTAAGAGCCAGAGGAGAAAACGGCAGTTGGACAGTGTCGAGAGAGTCCACAGTATCGAAGACGCTTCAAACCGCCCGAGGGAAATCGACAACTGGATAGCCAGCGTTGCGAAGGTCCAGGCGTCTAAACCACTCCCGCAAGTCCAGTACAAGAAACCCATGCCTTCCGAAACGTCACTCATGGAGCTGTGGCCAGAGGAGTTTGAGATATTCCTGTCGACGCTTCCACAGATACCGCTCAGCAAGATGGATCTCAACTTGGCGGACATGATTCGTGTCGTGTGCGGCATTCTCGACATTCCAGTGTACGAGGGGCTCCAGATCCACTCGCTTCACGCTTTGTTCTCGCTCTACCTCGAGGTCGTCACGTATGAGAAGGAAATGCTCACCAAGCGCGGAGAGACTGGGCGATGATGCGTGTTTCAGCAATTTTGGCTCACTGTCGCTGTGAAATAGAAAGCATGTTGTTGGAAAAAATCTTGCGCTGCTACGAGCTAGGCGTCTGCAAACGTCCCTGGCCACGGCGCATCCTTGTCCGGATTCTTCTCGCGATCCAACTTGTTACAAGTGGCGATATCGGTTGAGAAGTACGTGGTTTCAGTCTATGAACGCAACGTCAAGGTTATTAGTGTCGCGTCCATGCGAGAATTGTGGTCGCATCCCTTACCGTCGGGCACTGAAAGCCAAGCACATACGGGCATTTCCGAACGACATCTTCGCAGAGCGATAGGCACGTGCGAACGCGTCCCGTGCTCCCTTCTTCACAATCGCTTGATGGCGTTTTCCCACCCGCCGAAAGCGAGTACGGGCAGATTGTGGGGCTGTAGGTTCGCCCAGTGGCGTGGTTGCCGACGCCGCAGCGCTGGAACTTGATGCTGCAGACCCAGTACTTGTACGCGTCACGACAGTGGTCGCACGAGTACAGCGAGTACCGAGTGTTGCTGTTGCAGCCAAAGCGGTGGAGCACAATGTTCACATTCTCGTAGTAGGCGCGCGCTTTGGCGTCGAACGCGGCGCCGTACGGGTCGTCGGCGTCCACAACAGCATGGTAGTCGACCATCGAGCAGAACGCGAGCGAGTTCTTGGTGAATGCGTGGCATACAGGCTTGGCGGGCTCTTCATTGTCGGCTGCAAGGGCGACGTGTAAACTCGCTACAAACCCCAGGACGATCCATAGGAATGCGCATCGTAGCACCGGCATGGTGACCACTACGGTTGAGATCTTTCGTCTCCAGCGCTGGTATGTGTGCTCTACGAAACGGTTCTTACGGTTCGCGACGATATATATTTGGGCAGAACGTGGGTATGTGTGAACCGAATGGCGCTAAGGCTGTATACCTCTCGCAATACCTGCTTCACAATCGCGGCAGCGCGTGTTTCATATCTTCAGGGACGAGCGGGAAGTAATACAGCGGACCGGGGCCGGTACAGTCCACGGCGCGGTGTGCGAACGCGCGTTTCTCGGGCGTCGACGCGTCCATCAGAATACCCGCTTCCGGGGAAGCTCCGTTGGAGAAGGCCGAACGATTGCCCGCCGTGATTTCGTCCAACTCGCGACAGTACGGAGTGTCAAACGCGTTGAAGAGCCTTGAAGAGAAGAGGGTGACATAGTGGGCATAGCCGTTGAGGTACGCGGGGAAGATCGAGACGTTGGTTGACTGCACGAAGAGCGCAGCAAAGCGAGGATGGATCCGTTTGACTGTCGGTGGCAACGCTTGTACTCGCGTGAGGCCGATTTGGAGCACTGTGAGGTTCGGAGACTCAATCAGCTCTGCCTGGACAGACGATATCGGCGACCCGGCCATGGACACCATGCGGGGCTGGAGGCGTATGACCACGTCCGGGATCTCGGTGAACCGGGAGTTCTCGAGCACTACCTGCATGTTAAGTGGCCAGATCGTATCCAAGTTCGACGGGAGCGTACGCAGGTTAGTCGCAGAACAATGGAAGTTGGTCAAGTGACGAGGGAACTCCTTCGACAGAAGACCGACCGGGAGCTCTCCGTTTGGCATTACTGTTCGCAGCAACATGACTGACCTCAAACTCGCGTGGTGCGTCTCGGTCACAGCAGCCTCTTCGTCCCAGGCGACGATCGTCGAGTTGTACACTTTTAACCCGGACATGGTGTTATAGCAGCTGATTTTTGGGGATACTCGAAGCTCCGGACAGTGGCGGATGACGACGCGCGCCGCCCGGTGGGGATCAAACGATTCCCACGCAGCGTCCATGGCTGCATCATGACCATTAGAACCGAGCGTCGCGCAGTTGATCTCGACAAGCGAGCAGCCAGGCTTAGTGCTGAACCAGGGTTTGAGGCTGAGCACACACTCGGTCTCGGATTGGTGAGACTCGGCGATGAGATGCACCACAAGAATGCCACAGCCCCACACGACAAACAACCCTGGCCCAACGATGTGCACGACAGTCCAAATCGCACGCGACAGGAACGAAGGTCCAGTGGTCGTGCTCGAGGTTGTTGAGACTGGAGTGGCACTCCCCGGGTGATCCTTGCTTTTGCGGCGCAAATCGCCTTCCGTTGAGTGGATAGGGACGATCCCTTTCGGGTTGCGCACAGGTTCAGCGACGGTTGTGGATGCCGAAACGTGCTGCTTGGACGGACCTGCCACCGCCACCGGGGTCAGCATCTCTTTGATCGCGTCCATGCACTGCAAGAGCCCCAGGGCAAAAATGATGCGCGAGGCCATGTCGCCCCAGGACGCAACCAACATCATCTGGAACTCTTGCTGCATGTTGGCGATCCACGCGTCGTCGAACCAGGTGATGAACGAGAACCCGAAGCCGTTTGGGTCCACGTACTGTGGTGCATACGTCGCGAAGATCACGACGGAAATGCCGATCGAGGACACCATGTCGAGCACAGCGTCGCACAGCAGGCACAGCATGCGGCGCTTAGTCTCTTTGTGCCGGTAGTATCGGTGGAGAATGGGAACGGCCCAGCAGTTGAGCACCAGCAGCACGACGTAGAAGCGGATGAGCCACAGGCGCGGCAGCACACGCGTCATGCGGTAGAGCTGGTACGATTGCAGCGCCGTTTCCACAAGCTCGCGCGCGAGGAGGATGTGATCAAAGTACACGCTATCGACGCCGAGCAAGCCGTCACGCGCGAAGAGCAGGCTGCTGGTGCGGCCAACCGTGTCAGACACGCGGCGTGAGAGCGACGCCGAGCTCGTCCGGCAAGGCTCCGTGTTCACGGGCTTGGTTCGCTTGGAACTGCTCTTGCGCAGACGTTGGAACCAGGACGATCCGAAAACACGACGTGCGAGTGGCCCGACGTATGGTACGTGTGCGAGGTACTGGAAGATCACCCCCCTCTCGGGCTGGAACACGAGCCGCCGTGCGTGCAGCGAACTTACGATCATGAGAGCGATGAAAAACGCGTGGAGTGCGGCGATGACCAGGTGGATACTTGCGAGCTTATGGTGCTCGGAGTTTGGGAGGCCGATACCGTAAGTTGTGAGCTGGAAGTCGAGATAGGTCTTGTCAAACATCTTGTAGAGCAGAGCGACGCCCACGTAGTACGTGAGGTTGGCGGCGTGGAGAAGCAGCAGCCCGAGCCACCAGAGCGCGAACACCCAGGCGCTCGTGTGCAGGTGCGTGCTGGGGCTGCTGCCTTCTCGTTGGCGGACGCGCGTATCGACGGTATGGAGCATACTCGGTCTTGATGGGGAACAGGGCAAAATGTATTTGTCCGTGTACGCGAGCAGGGAAGTTGGGGGAGCCCGATTCTGTGTCCGAGCACGTTGGATGGCATCGAATAGAGGGTGTGATCGAAGGGTGCTTTGCCTGTTCCATATTTGGACACATCAGACACGATCAAAGGGCTGTAACGAGCTGGGTCATGATGTAGGAACCCCAATTGGGTCCATTGTCGTTTCGGTATTAGATATGGTAGAAAAATGCATTGCATGAGACAGATGATTCAGCACGATAGTGCATGGCATCCGATCCAGCGCCAGATCTTATCTCTCGGGCCACAACACCACCAACGTCGTCTTGTTTCCGACCATGAGCCACATTGTCTTTGCGCAGTTACGGCAAGACGATGGTTCTAGTAGGATCGACGCTCGTCGACCACGACCACGGCCACAGCGCGCGCGCGCTCTCGTCGCCGACGCCGCGCGAGAAGCAGCGGCTCGCCGGCGATAGCACGGCGTCCCGCGTGTACGCTGGCTGGCTCTTTGTCGAGGCCAACAACAAGCGCGCGTTCGCATGGCGCTTCTGCGTGCTCGACGGCGACAGCTTCCACGTGTACAGCCGCGAAATCCAGCTCCGCGATCTCCACACGCCCGTCGCGGCGGCCGCGTTGGTGGGGCAGCTTCTGCTCGTGCACGTCGAGCGCATGCACCGTCTCAACCGCGGCATGCTGCTCGTTGGGCAGAGCGGGTACGGTCTCTGGGTACACGGCACCCACGAAGAAGCGTACTTTGAGCAGTGGCTCGCGCTGCTCCAGCAGGCCGTGCTCTCGCAGCCTGTGCGGCTAACGATCTCGCGCTACGGGTTCGTCCACCAATCAAGCGGTTGGGCAACCGACTCTGGTGGCATCGCGTACACTGGCTGGCTCTCCATCCGGCGTGCGTACGCGCGCGGCTGGCTGCTCAGCCCGGCGCGGCGCTTCTACTGCGTGCTGAGCGGCCGCCACTTCTCCGCGTTCAAGCTCAACATGGAAGGCCGCTGGGCGGATCTGCACGGCAAGATCCAGCGTCTCGCGCTCGCCAAGAACACCAAGTGGCTCGAGCTCACGCTGGACAGCGGTGCGGTCTTCCAGATCGCGGCGAAGGCGCGCGACGTCACGAGCGTGTGGGAGCTGCGCATTGAGGCCGCGTTGCGACGCGAGCCGAGTGGCGTCCAGACGACGCGTGACGCGCTGCTGGCGGCTACATGGCCTCCCCGTGCGCCGCGCCGTATCCTCACGTACTAGTAGTGTGTGTGTGTAGTGTTGTCCGTGGGCTCTAGGCCCCACGAGAACGCCAAGAAAGGTACCAAGAATGGAAATGCGCTGTCCTTGTTGCTGTGATGACCCGCTGTTGACCATCACTCCCAACTTGAAGCGTAGTTGATGTGGCACAGTGGACCACACGAAAAAAGTGTCAGCGGAAAGGGGTTCAAACAGCTTGGAACCTGTTTTAAACATCCTGTGGAGTGGTTCGACAGCGTTCGCCTACTATTATCCACCCAAGATCACTGTTTTATACACCATGTCTAGGATATGCGATTGTTCTCTGTTTAAAACACCCAGAACCAAAACCACCTCGCGCCGAGTGTGTTCCCCGAAAAGAGAAAAGAGAGAAGGGAAAAGCGAGTGTATGTTGGTTGAGGCGGAGGGCGCCGCGCAATAATACCAACAGCAAGCACACCGCGCGAATTGACTGCTTTCGTGCGCCTCGTGCGTCCATCTCGCCAGCCCAAGCCTGGTGGTCCGAGTCGCATCGGAAGCGCGCGCGTCGCCGCGTTGGAACCGAGCGCTGGCGGCCTCGAACGGATTCGAACTCGCCGAGTAAGAAGAAGAACACAAGCACAACCCATCGCGGGCGGTTCGTGGGCGGTCCACATAGAGACTAGAAGACTACCGCTTACTCGCTCGTGCTGCCGGTACCGATACGCTCTGGCGCACTTCCGTTGTACGGTTGTTGCTTTCCCTGTGTAGAGAAGAGCGTTCCGTCGCACAGCTATGCAGTTCTTCAAGCAGTTGACCGACCCGGCGCTCAAGCGGCTGTACAAATTTGTGCTCAAGCGGCTCATCGGCCGATTCCTTGCGGAAGACGAGATCGATCTGGACCAGCTGGACGTCCACTTGCGGTCCGGGAGACTTGAGCTGTGCGATCTGCTGCTGAGCGCGGATGTGTTGAACGCCGAGGTGTGCGAGCCCAATGGGCTGCCGTTCCGCGTGAAGAAAGGCTACCTGGGCTCCGTGCGCGTCACGATATCGTACATGAACATCATGAGCGAAAGCTGCCTCGTGGAGATTGACGACATTGAGATTGTGCTCGTGCCGGTCAGTGAGGAAGATGAACCCAAGGCCTATACGAAGGCGCGCGGTGCCACAGCGAAGCCCTCAGCCCGTGAGGCGAAACAGGATGGTGCAAGCGCAGAACAAACCGGAGAAGCGCGAGCGCGTGGCAACAGTGCAAATGATTATACTGATGAGGTGTCACAGGAAGGGCTCGACTTTGTGGCAAGCTGGATCGAGCAGGTGACGTCCAAGATCAAAGTGACGCTGTCGAATATCTGTCTGCGCCTTGAGACCAGCGACGCCGCAAGCGGGAAGCATGTCGCACTTCTATGTAAGCTTGAATGGGCCCAGTTCACGGACGAGTCGGCGAGCGAGGTCGCCAGTGTCTACGGACGCGGTGGCATGGACCAATCCTTCGGGACCTCGTCCCAGAGCATGTATCAGTCCATGGCAGCCAGCTCATTGTTCGGGATCTCACAAAAAGCGGTGAAGTTCCGCGGCATCAGCATGGACCTGCTGTTGCCATCTGACGAGCTGGAAGAAGACGACTCGGGGTCGGTTCTCCACCACTTCATGGCAAGCGACTCAACACGACAATGCTACGTACAGATCAAGCTATCACACTATGAAGCACTTGAGGCCCCGTCGGTTGATGCTGACCTTTTCCTCCATTCGATTCGGGTCGTCCTGCAGCCCCAGCACTTCTCCTATTTTGGCACTCTAATCGACGCATTCAGTGAAGAGCCACCACAACGACCAGTCAAGGAGCGCTACGCCACGACTGCTTCCGTCTACACATCGATATGTGAGTCAAAACCTGCGTGGCTCGATCAAGAAGAACCGGGTGAGTCTAGCGAGAGCGGTGTCAAGTTGTCCATGCGCGAGTTCCAGCGCATTGAACAGCTGCTTCTCCAGTACCACAAGACCCACGAAGAGCTGATGAATGCTCAGAGAGATCGTGGCCATGATGGCGCAGCAAGCTACGAGCACGCTGATTTTCCGTACCCGGTGCCGCGGCGGCTTTCAAGTGCTGAAAGTGTAGAAAGTGTGGGACTCTCGGACCTCGACGACGACGAAAATTTCTTCGAGTGCGACCCAGGTGCAGAATCGATGACCGCCAGTGCCAACTTTGGCCGAGCCTCGAATATGATGGCACAATCAATGTACGCGTCTGCTTTGTACGAGCCAGAAGATGCGAAGTCGGCCACTGCCGAGCCGAGTGTGTCAGGAAGTCTACGGGCAAGCGTTCGTCATCGACCATCAAGAAGTGTTCGAACACGCGTCAAGGTTCATCTTCTTGAGTGTGATATTGTCATTTTATACGACGACTTGTTGGATCACGAGGAGGAGGAAGACGACGGAACTGACTATTCTTCGGAGTCTCGGCGGCAGAAACAGCTGCGGCGACGAAGACGTGGATTACCTGTCATCACTGACCAAGAGCGTATTGAAGTCGTCGTCAAGGACGTGATTGTGTCTACATTGGTTTATCAATCGTACACCACGATGGCTGTCTCAGTTGGTACATTCGAGATCCTGGAGAAGATGCTTGCAAGAATGTCGACCGACACTGACGGGAACGAGGACTCGCTCCTGACAATATCTGTGCTTCGCTTCGCCGACGTATCGCCTGCAACAGCCAGAAAAGTTAACCTCTCCGCGAACCTCTCCGCGCAGATTCGTGTTGAGATGAACGCCAATGGCGGCGTCGACTCGCTTGCCGTTCAAGTTAGTGCTCAGCCTATCCTTTTAGAGTGGGATATGCACATCATTGATCGTGCACATCGACTGATGAAGTTGATGGAGGAGTCCAGCGCAGCCAAGCAGAGGAAGAAGGCGATTGAGATCCCTGAGAAAGACGAAGCTCGGTATCCAAAAAAGCTGGATGTGAATACCGAGTGTGTGGAGATAACGCTTCGATTCCCGATGGTAAACAGTGATCTGATCCGTTTCGGTCCGTCTTCGAAGAGAGGGTTGAGCGAAGACAAGTTGGTCGTCATGCTGGAGGGTGTGAAAGCGAGCTCCTACGCAGATACTGCTGATGCTGACCTTCTTCCCCCAGTCTCTCAAAAGCCGAAGTTACCCTGGCTTTCGGAATTCGATGTTCGATTTGATTCGGTTGCCGCTTCGCTCATCGGTCCATCCGGCGGAGACCAGCGCAATCCTGTGTTTGGGAAGTTCGCGATCATCGGTGGTCACAGTGATATGACGTCTGGCGACAGCTGTCTGTTGCGGGTTCGGATGCAAGTACCAACGAACGAGGAAATCAAATCTGCTCTGACAGCCAAGCATAACATATCCCAGGATTCATTGGAGCAGTATATTGAAGCGACTGCGAACACGGCAAGCGACTCAGAAGAAAAGAGTGGAGATGACAACGACGGAGGTCGTATTGGCTCGAACGGGTGGAGTCAGGACGCACGAAATCGCGCTCATGACTTTGAGGTTGCAGCAAGTGCCGCGGCTTTGATTGACTTGGTGATTCGTATCCCCCATTCAAAACTCCAGTTCGATAAGCAGTCGTTCGATCGGCTGATGATCCTCTTCGACGCGCTGATGATGATCAATCCAATCGACGTGAACGGGCACAACCAGATGATGGTCACTGCAGCATACCGCAGCCGCCTTATCCCAAGTTACATGACTGTCGATGTAGAACTCAACGACGGAACGCTTCAGCTGGACTATTTCCCTCCGCCATCTTCGACCGACCAAAAACCGTCGATTTCGAGTGTTTACCACATCGCATTCCAAGACTTCAGAGTCTTCCAAGTGTCGCAGTGGATGGGTCAGCTCGTGTCTCGTGTCCACGTCGCAGCTCAAAACATCACACTGCTGGAAGAGGATCGCAAGACCAATGTTACGTCGCCGGTACTCTACAAGAACCCTATCGGTGTGAATGAAGCTCCGGTCCTGTTTGTTGGAATCGATATCATCGATCAAACACAAGAAATGCGGGAGATGAAGGTTGAGCTTCACGTATCTCAAGTCAACATGAGGTACGACGTGTCTTCGAAGTGGATGATTTACTTGTCGGAGTTGCTGCTCCTGGAATATCCTCCGCCTATCATCCCACTCGATTCTGCAAGTACAACACCACAAGAATATGCGGAGATTCTGCTACAGATCCAGACAGAAGAGTACGAAACTGTCAAGCTCGCGGTTCCCCCGAAGACGGTGTTTACGAAGCTCTTTGTCAGTTTCTATGACGCAATTGTCGACTATGCTCCAACGACTCTGTCCTCACGAATCATGATAGTTCTTGGCAATGTGAGCGTCTCTTCGAACGTTGTGACCGGAGCGTTGATTCAAGGATACAAAATATCTGTTCGGGACATTCAGGTGCACCTCACTCCAGATCGTCCGGCATACGAAGAGATTGACGATAGTTTACTCGGAAACGAGCTATTGACCGCCACGAGCAAGTGCAAGAAGCGATTGGTCGTCAGCTTTCCAGGTGAATCACGAAGTCGAGGCCAGCTCTCAGCGCTGTATCCATCGCAGCTGATGTTTTTCGAGAAGCATGGATTCCTGCAGATGATCACGTTGGACTTCATCGATGTCTTCTTACGTGCGATTGTGCCGCCAGTGGAGCACAGTTCACCGATGTTGTCGACTGACCGAAAAGTATCTCCGTCATCGCTTGGTGCACCAGAATTGTCGGTGGAGCTGAACTTGGGGACAGCGAACATTTATGCCTGCTTCGATTCATTCAACACCCTCATTGAAGTAATTTCGACGTGGACGGAACAGCTAAGCGTCGAAGGTGAACCTCGCGATACGACCGCATATGTCGGCCTCGACCGAGTGAAGGATGTTGCGAGTGTCTCGGTTGTCACGAATCTCGGTCCTGCAACTGTGCGAAGTTCCCGCCCGTCCATTGATGAGCAATTTTCACAGACCCCTCCTCTCACGAGCGCAAGACTCGCAGCACAGAACGCACGAGGCAGTGACCGTGATGCCTCGTATACTTCGCAGATGAGTCGTACACACAGCATGACCAGCAGGGCGACGAGCTCAGGAGTCAATTTGTTTGCCCAGCTGGATGAAAACGCGTTCGGTAGCAGTCGAAGAGTGGTATCCGGTAGCCATGCGACGACAGACACCGAAGCCCGTTTACTACAGACACGACTGGATGAAATACAGAAGGAGAAGGATCGAATGGTGAGCGGGATGACGCGTTTCGGTGAAAGCGATGACGCGATGAGTGCGGCGGAACTTCGGCGGAAGTACGCCAATGAAGTGGAGGAGCCAGTGAAACCGAAGATGCGGATCAATGAGCTTGTCATCGAAGATTATTACTCGGGAAATGGTGTGAAGAGCGGAGAAGATATGTTTGCTGGTGACTTTCTGATGTCATCCAAAGTCGAGCCGACACGAGCACGTACTTTGGGCGATGTGGATCCTTGGTTTTCAAGTGTTGGCAACAGTCAACCACTTGTCCAAGATGCGACTCATCCTGTCGGCTCATTTCCAGACGAGCATTCAGCTCGTTGGCTGGGACCGGGAGGTTTTGGAAACTCAGGTGCTGCCAGCTCGCCTTCGTCTTCTCCCCGCTTCGATCCTGTTGATGAAGACACTCTTTCCTTGGAGCAGAAGTCACCCATTCCCGCCATGCCCAGTGCTTACGCGCAAGACGAGGAGGAGGAAGATGACGCGTTTCCATCGGCAGGTTTCCCTGCTGGTCCGAAAAACTGGTGGGGGATGGACAGTCCCCAGGACGTTGAGCTGAGCGAGCTGCAGACTGAAGAGACTGAGTCTGCTTTCTCTCACCACGCCCAGTTCATGGACGACGAGTCCGTTGGCGAAGTTGAACATGAGTCACCCCACCCACTGTCCATGTCAATGATGATTGGCAACGGTGAAGATGAAGGAACCGAGGTGGAGCTCGACTTTACGTTGGACCGTGAGATGCAGACCAAGTTCAACCACTTGATGGACTTCGAGTCGAGCGAAGGGCAGGATGTAGACGATCTGGAGGAGGAAGATGACGAGGAAGAGAAAGCGGATATCCTTCACCAGCAGACACCGACTACAATCGGAGCACGAAGATCCTCCAGAGTGGATTTGACCGCGCCACTGTCGATCCCCCCTCCTCGGCGAACGTCCTTCTCAGATCACTCAAGTCATTCGGGTGCAGCAAGCGCTATCCCGAGCCTCTTTTCACCACCAGATGAACCAACTGCTCGATGGTTTTACGACGATCTAGCCGGTGAATCTAGTCAGCGTGAAGGCCCTCCGTCTCGGATCTATCCTCACCACGTCGAGATCCCAATCGGTGGGACTGCCGCGTCACTTTCTTTTGGCGAACGGGAGTGTGATGAAGCGATTCGCGGTGTTGCTCGTGAGGGTATGGCGACAAAGACTACTGTGACCAGCCCAGTTGTCATCCGGCACGTCCTCCTTCGCGATTTCAACATCTGCATGCGTTTCTTTGGTGGGTCGGATTGGTCGAAGGACCTCATCAATGCTCCAACATTGACGCGTCAGCGAGGAACGAGCACCTCGACTGCTCAAGACACTAAGGTTGTGGAAAATACTGCGACGAAGGACCGCAAAGAGAGGCTGCTGGGCGCTCTCCTGGACAACTATGTCCCGTCTGCCGAACAAGGTTTGTTTGGGTCTGAAGCTGCTGAAACTTCGTTGTTCTCCTCGTCAACGCGATCTCGGATCGGGAATCGTATGGATACTGAGCGATCATCTTCGAGTTCGACACCCCGAAAGCGGTCATTGAAGAGTGGAAGAAAGACGGAGGAGATGCTTGAGTTGGTTGTCACTCGAATTCAACTTCGGTTGGATATCTTCAACGAGGAGGAGTCTCAACCGTTGGCATCCAACACTGTCCTGGCGTTCGGTGACATCGAGATTCTTGATTATATCTCGACGTCACAGATCCGAAAGATCATTTGCTACTGGAAGTCGGATGCCAGCCATCCGAGGGAAAGCGGAAGCAGCATGGTGCACATCCACCTCATGACCGTTCGACCCGGTCCGAATTTGTGCGAGGAGCATCGCCTGAAAGTGCGTATGCTACCGTTGCGCATCAATCTGGACCAGGAAGTTGTGAGCTTTTTGCGGCAGTTCGTGCCCGCCGAGGCTGGAGGACGTGGCCCAGGTGCCGCCGCAAGTGCAGGCATTGAAGGAGATGATGACGAGGATACCAATGCCGACATGGATGGGACGGAGTTGTCTGCCATAGCGGCCCCGATGCCGAGCAAGGTGACTGAGACAGATGTCAGTTTGGGCGTTTGGTTCTTCCAGAGCATCGATATTCGTCCTTGCAAGATCAAGATTGATTATCGCCCCAACCGGGTTGATTTTGATGCACTACGCGCTGGCGACTACCTGGAAGTGATCAACCTTTTCGTCTTGGAGGGCATGGAGTTGGTGCTCCGACGTGTGAAGGCGAGTGGCATTGATGGATGGGCTGCGCTTGGCGAGCACGTCCTCATGTCGTGGGTGAACGATATCTCACGGCATCAGATCCATAAGTGTGTTGCGAGTGTTTCAATGCCTCCACTTCGTCCATTCGCAAACATCGGATCAGGTGCTGCCGACCTCATCTTGCTGCCGCTCGAGCATTATGGTCGGGACCGACGCCTCGTGCGTGGCATCAAGAAGGGTGCGAAGAGCTTCTTGAAGTCAGTGACAATAGAAACGTTGAACACGGCCTCGAAGGTTGCAGAGGGCACACAAGCGTTGCTGCAGCATGCTGACGATGTCGTGTCCTCGGCTTCTTCTCGCAAGAAGCAGATCAAGTACCGACAACCTGGCAGCCGCATTGCGAGAAACTCGAAAAGCATGGGTGGTGGGGGCATCCGCAGCGCACAAGATCGTGGTGGTATTGGTAGTCGCCAGTATCTGGCCCAGCAGCCTTCGAACGCGACTGAGGGATTGTATCAGGCCTACGATTCGTTGTCACGAGAGCTCCACGTGGCGGCAAAAACGATCGTCGCTGTGCCACTGATCGAGTACAAGAAGACGGGCTCTCAAGGATACGTGCGCTCAGTAATTCGCGCGGTACCGGTCGCCGTGTTGCGCCCCATGATCGGGGCTTCGGAGGCCATGTCGAAGGCTCTGATCGGTGTCCGCAACGCGATGGACCCCGAGATGAAGGAGGACGTCGAGAACAAGTTCAAGGACTTCCGCACGATCTGAGCGATCTGAGCGCTGTGGAAAATATTATAGCGGACGCATCTATGAGATGAAGGTGCAGAGAGCAAGAGAAAGAGAATGAAAAAGAGCGTGATGCGACCAAACGAATGTGACTCCGATGATGCATTGATGTCCGTACTGACATTCCGGTACTGTATTCATAGGCACTTTCACGAGGGAGCCGAGCGGCTCACCTTGTTGCCTCAAGTGAGCGAAATGGCCAGCGGCGTGGCGCTGGTGACGACCGTGTGGCTGCGGGAGCGCGCGCGCGGCTCTCGCCACGTGGACGTGCTCAGCTCGTTCCTGCTGTACCACGTTGCCATCGGCGTCGACCGCGTGGTCGTGTTCTTGGACGGCGACGCGTCGCAGCAGCCCACAGCAGAGACCTTGCACGCGGAGGTCGCAGCGCTCGTGGCTCAAGGACGCATCGAGCTCTTCTACCGCTGGGAGGACCACCATGCCGACCGCACGGCGACCACCACAGCAAGCGGCGGTCGTAGGATCCGCGGTGCGCAATCTGCGGACGCGACGACGCGGCTCGAGTATGCGGACTGCGTCCACTACGAGCGGCTGCGCGGCGCCGTCGCGCACGACGTGGCGAGTCGCCAGATGCTGAACGCCGAGCTGGCGATGCAGCTCTGTCGCGCGCGGAACCGGACGAGCCAGCCGTCTGAGAAGACGCGCTGGCTGCTGCATCTCGACGTGGACGAGCTCCTGTTCTGCGACGGCATGGCGAGTGGCCTCGCAACGCCAGCAGCGAGTCGTAGTGTGCTTCGTGGGCTCGTGGACGCACTAGAGGCGCAGCGACCGGTGATCCACCAGCTCACGGTGCTCAACTACGAGGCGGTACCGACCGCGCGCTACGGCGGTAATTACTTCGTGTCGGCCACCAAGTTTCGCCGCCACACGGCGCGGATCCCGCTCTCGAGCGACTCGGCGGTGGCGATGCGCGCGTGGCAGGCGCGGTCGCCGCACGACCAGTTCTTCCTGTTCTACGACAATGGGAAATCGCTCGTGCGTGTGCCCGATGCGGATGATAGTACTACCGTGGTACCTGCGAGCGTTCACCACTGGAAGCGTGCCGACCCAGACGATCGAGGAGCCGCGAATCTAGAGACCGGTGGCTTGCGGAGCGTTGCCAACTTTTACGACCCGCGGCGCTCGGACGTGGCCGTGTGGCGCGAGCCGGCGCCTGCGCTGCGCTGCTGCCTGCTCCATTTTCCTGTGTGTGGTGTCGAGTGGCTTAAGGAGAAGTACGAGCGGCTGGGCGACTTCCCTGCGGTGTGGGGCGGTGTGATGGGGAGTTCGGAGATGCGGATTCCGCCGTGTTTCCACCTCCAAGCGCGCGACGCCAGTCGAGCACGACAGGACGGAGGAGCAGGAGACGGAGAAGAAAGTACGCTCGAGACGTTGTACGAGACGCAAGTGCGAACGCGTGACACTACCACAGAAGAAGGTGAGGCGTTCTGGCGGCAGCAGCTTTGCTCGGGTGTTTGCGAGGAGATCGCGTTCGCGCGGGAGCTGCTGCTCTCCAAGGGCTTCACGGATACGCGCAAAGAGAAAGTGACCAAGGCGACTGCGACTCGTGTCGGGGGAGAGGAAGCCACGACGGACGGATCGTCGTCGGGCGTGACCACAGCGGCGCCTGCCAACGGCTTCACGGTCGAGAAGGCGTGGATGCTCGCCGCGATCTCCAACCAGTACCTGTAGTCGTGACCACAGTGCAGAGTTTTTTGTTTTTGGTTTTTTTTTCCTGTTCATTTTCATTATGTCGTCATACAACGAAGGCCCGGCGCCCGATGATACGTCTTCTCAATCACGAGACGTTCGGGAACGCACCGACACCTCCCGCCGCGCGCTAGCCGGCCGATCGACCAGAAGAGGCGGCGCTCGTTTAGTTCTTGCTGAGCGGGCGCAGCATCTCCGAGCTGTTGGTCACGGGCTTGGCCAGGTTGTTGTAGTCGATCTCGTCGAAAAAGTCGTTCTTGCGCTGGCGCAGGCGCTGGGCGTGGCCGCGCTGGATGTAGTACTGGTCCGGCTCGTCCGCCGACGTGAGGATGCTGCCGATGCCGTAGCCGCGCGAGCGCATCTGCGTCGTGTTCATGCGGTAGGGCTTGGTCGGGCCCACGTGGTTCGCGTACGGCGCGTGCGACTCGCTCGCGATCGG